>JAMPIV010009423.1:22500-332500 GCA_024509875.1 Oreohelix idahoensis | reverse complement strand
ATAGAGCGAATAGTCAACCACAGATTGAAATGGTATTTAGAGTCTGAGCAGATCCTGGGTGCCGGAACAAGCTGGATTTAGAGAATGCTACAGTATAGAAGACCAAGTTACTTACTTGTCTCAAGTAGTAGAAGATGCCTTCATGGTGAAGAAAAAGGTCCCAACGATCTAGGTCGACTTCAAGCAGGCCTTTGATAAGGTGTGGAAAGATGGCCTTATTGCAAAATTAGGAGAAGTGAAATCCAAGGCAACGTGATAAGATGGATCCAGTCATACTTGCACAACAGGAGAACTAGAGTCACCCGTGATGGTCTGCAGAGCAGAAAAGTGTTGCTCTATCAGGGGGTACCTCAAGGAGGAGTAATTTCCCCAACACTCTTCCTTGTTTACATCAATGACACGGTAAATGATCTCCCCGCTGGAGTGAAAGCTGCCTTATATGCAGACGACCTAGTACTCTGGTGCGCTGATGAATACGTCACCACAGCAAATTATAGAATGCAGCGGGGGCAGACAGGCTAATGTTATGGGCAGAGAAATGGCTTATCACAATAAACACAGACAAAACCTCCACAACGCTGTTCTCCCTCGCCCCCAAGGACAAATCAGCTAACATACACCTAGGGACAACCGTGATCAAGGAAGAAAGCTACCCCACCTATCTTGGGATGAAATTTGACCAAAAGCTTACACGGAATAAGTATATTGAAAATGCAGAAGGAAAGGCCCGAAGACGACTAGGCATACTCAGAAAACTAGCAGGTACCAATTGGGGAGCAAATAATAATAATAATAATAAATTCTTTAAGCACCAAACACGGCGCATAAGGCAGAAACCAGTGCTCTCCAGGTTGTTCGTTGTGACGCCACTCCTCTTAGCTCTTGCACATTATTTAGGCCCAACGTTCTTCCTTCTCTTATTATTGTTCTTCTGAGTGTTTCTTTTGGTCTTCCTTTTTTCCTCTTACCCTCAGGAACCCAAGTGAGCGCCTGTAGTGGTATTCTGTTGTTTTGCATTCGTAGGACACGACCGATATATGACCATCGTCTTTTCCTTATATAGTCGGAGACATATTTCTGCCTAGAGTCTTCTCTTATTTGTCGATTAGTCTTGAATTCCTTCCAACTGATGTTCATGAGTTTTCTAAGACATTTGTTCTCGAATGTATTCAGCTTGTTCTCCAATGATTTTGTTATTTTCCATCTCTCACAGCCGTATGTTAACACTGAGATAACATTTGAATTAAACAGACGAAGCTTGGTATGTATATTCAATGATCGTAATTTCCAAATGTTAGATAATCTATTGAAGGCGCTAGCTGCCAAAGCAATTCTAGTATGAATTTCTCTTGTTGTGTCACCATCCTGAGTCATTTTACTGCCTAAATAATTGAAACTTTCAACTTTCTGTAGTTTTTCCCCGTTCAAGATGATATCAAAGGTCTCATTAGAAAAGTTCATAGCTTTAGTTTTAGAGGCATTTATTTGGAGACCTATTTTAACCGAGAGATGACACAAATTATTTACTGCTTCTTGGGATTGTCTGGGTGTTGAACTTAAGAATGCTAAATCATCTGCGAAATCCAGGTCCCCCAGGAATTTTCCATTTGTCCATTTTATACCTAATTGTTCATTGTGGGTATAGTTGTGGGGGAGCAAATGAGCGAACTCTAAAGAAGATTTATAATGGAGTAACAAGACAACTCTTAGAGTTCAGCTCAACAGCATGATCATCAGCTGCCAACTCACATGTACAGTCATTGGACACGGTGCAAAATCAAGCCCTCAGGCTCATTACAAGAGCTATGAAAACTACGCCAATATCATAGATGCAGAAAGCTGCTAGACTACAGACATTATGCTATAGAAGAGACACCAAAAGCATGATCCAGATGGACAAGTACAACAGTATGCCGACGCACCCAATGAAGTCAAGACTAGATGATCTGGCATTGGGACGTCTAAAACATAGCAGCTTCGTCCATCGGGGAAAAAGACTTAAAAGACAGCATCAAGAAGACCTATCCATGAAGAAAACACCGCTGAATCCCTCCCTATAACCTGTACCATGGGAGCCGACCAGCAGTACCCTCCAAATTAATACATCAATCAGTGGTCTCACAATTGGATATGAGTATAATGATCTGCAAAAACAAACTGCTACATTATGATCCAAGAAAGCTACCCCGAAACGTCATGGATACATGCCTACACAGATGGATCAGCAACAAGTGCTGTAAAGAATGGAGTGCCGGTATCTTTATCTCATATCCTGACAACCACTATGAGACTAGGCACATTCCCACTGGTAAATTCTGTTCCAACTATACAGCTGAGGTTCAAGTTCTCGAGCAAGCTGCAAATATGATTTATAACACCAACTCTGACTGCCACCAGGCAGTCATCCTCACAGATGCACTGTCTGTACTGCAAGCTCTCAAGAGTGGTAAACTCCCACATCTGAGAAATGAACTAAACAAGGTAGCTGCCAAAAAGCGAACCATATTTCAGTGGGTACCATCTCATTGTGGTGTACCCGGAAATGAAAAGGCAGATAAACTTGCAAAAAAGGGAGGAGAATGTGAACAAGAAGATAATGAAGTCGCATACTTTGAGAAAAAGAGAGCTATCCAGACTATCAGAAGAGAACAGAATCAACCCAACGACGACTACCACACTCTTGACCGGCAGGGACAGATCACCATTTTTCGCATTAGGACAGGGCATAACAAACTGAATAAACACATGTACAAGCTACGATTGTCTGCTTCACCACTATCCACATGTGGATTAAACGAACAAACTGCTGAGCATGTTCTACAGCATTGTCCTCTGGACGACCAGTTAAGAAAGATATATTGGCCCAATGACTCAACACTAAACTCAAAGCTGTATGGTGCTAAAGAGAAACTCCAGACAATGGTCGAGTTCATCATGAGAACTCATCTGACGGTGTAAACATCAAAGATGCGATCCCAAGAAGAAGAAGACTTTATTATAAGAATTAAATATATTATAAAGTAACTCGGCTCCCCAATAAATAAACTTTAAAACAATAAGTGTGCTTACCGAGCAAAGGAATTCAATTTCCGCACTATAAATCTGGTTATAGGCTATCAACCTTATATCGATTATCCAGGCAGCAATGAATCCAAGGGCGACAATGGTGAAGAAAGATAGAGACCTGCCCTTATTTATAGAGGTAGAGCCTGCAGGTGGCGTTGCGGAAAGGGGAGGGGGGATTTCTGCACGTGTTCGAGATCAAACAACTCCAGACCACAGACTTAATGGGGAGATGCTCCGGCTGCGTCAAGAAACGAGAAACTAGACGTAACAGCAGCACGCTCGTTCGTCCGTGGATGGCAGAAATAAATGGAAAGAGCGCTCCCCGCGTTTTCCATATCAAAGGGTACGGGGGACTCCTATTTCCCCAGGAATCTCTATATAAAAGATTTAGACAGAACGTCGCTTTTTCCACGTGCAAAGAGGTGGGCCTAACTTGGCTTTTTGAAATTGACACAACCAAAGTGAGAATTATAAGCTATTTGAGCAAAAATGACAGAAAAGTACGCGTAGCCAAGAGGTAAAGAGAAAACAGGCTGACCACTCAGAGGAAAGGGCAGACAATTCCAATCAAAGCATGACATTATGTTTGAACAGGCACAACTAATAATATGTAGATACGTGTTATCTCTCCGTTGTTCGGACAACTTGCACCGAAGACGCAGTGCTTGATGTTGAATATTTGCTGTCTAATAGTGTTGGAGAGACCTTTTTCTTATTTCTTTTTCGACCTCAAAGATTTTGAAGATTGGCGTCTAAAATGTTGCTCTGCTTGCTACTAGCACTGCTGTCTATATTTGATCTCTACCTGCTGCTCTCTCTCTCTCCCTCTCTCGCTGATCTCTCTATTTATGATCAACGTGATCTTAGTTTCAATATTTCTACATTTTGTAAACGGTTCTCACGCGCTGCTCTATTTGTTAACAGACATCATATTTTATTCAATTCTTGCTGACTGTATTATTTTATAATTTCAAGTGCGTATGAATGCTTCTAAACTTATTGTATTTACTAGCACCATACTTAGTTAGGGACCTTTCCTTTATCTTTTGAGAACCAATGCTGATGCAAACTTTTTCAGCCATTTAGTGCGAACTATCTATTAATCACTGTGACACATAGCGGGTCATAATGATTTCCTTGTACTGCAGTAACCTCACTGCATACTTTTATTTAAAATGAAAACCTGATTGGTGCTTATAACTATCGTTCTATCTCATCTGCTAAATTATCTTTAGTCTTCTTAAACATGAATAAAAATCGCCTGTGCTTCGCACACGGCTACAACTGCCATGATTTAATTACTGTTTTAGTGCCATGATCAAATATTTTGTTTTACTGCTTTGATCAAATATTGTGTTTTAATGCTATAATCAAATATCTTGTTTTAGTGCTATGATCAAATTATGTTGTAATGCTATGATAAAATATTGTATTTTAACTCTATGATTAAATAGATCAAAAGTTGTGTTTTAGGGCTGTGATCAAATATTATGTTTAGTGCTGTAATTATTATTTTTTTAATGCTATATTCAAACATCTTGTTAGAGCTGTTATAAAATATCGTGTTTTACTGTTAAGATCAAATTTCGTGTTTTACTGCGATTTTCAAAATAATGATTTAGTGCTGTAATCAATATTCGTTTTAGTAATATGATCAAATATTTTGTTTTAGTATTATGATTAAATATCTTGTTTTACTGCTATGATCAAATATCGTGTTTTGCTGCTACGAAAAATATGTTGCTTTGCTGCTAGGATCAAATATCGTGTTTTACTGCCATGATCAAATTTCTTGTTTTACTTCTAAGATCAAATTCCTTGTTTTTGGGCGATTTTCACAATATTGTTTTAGTACTGTAATCGGTATTCGTTTTAGTGATATGATAAAATATTGTTTCAGTGCTCTGATAAAATATTTGCTTTAGTGCTATAATCAAATATATTATTTAAGTCTGTCATCAAATATCTTGTTTTAGCATATGATCAGATATCGTGCTTTAGTGCTATGATCCGATATCTTATTTTAATGCTATGACCAAATGTCTTCTTTAACTATTATGATCAAATATTGTGTTTTAGTTATGTAATCAATTTTCGTTTTAGTGCAATGATCAAATGTCATAGTTTAGTGCTATGATCAAATATTTTGTTATAACGCTGTAACAAATATTTGATTTAGTGCTGTGATCAAATATCTTGTTCATCAAATATCGTATTTTAGTATTGTGATCAACATCGTATTGTAATGCTTTGATCAAATGTAATGTAATGTAAAGTTGTAATGTGCGTGATAAAATATCTTGGTTTACCGCCATATAATCAATATTTTTTGTAGTTCTATGATAAAATATCTTATTTTAGTGCTATGATCAGACACTGAGTGATATAGCTGTCACTAAATATAGTTGGTTTAGTGATATGATCAAATATCGTGTTTTAGTAAAGTGATCAAGTATTGTGTTTTAGTGCTATGATCAAGTTTCGTGTTTTTTTGTGCCATGGTCAATTATCTTTGTTTAGTACGATGATGAAATGTCTTGTTTTAGTGTTATAAAACATTTTTACTGCTATGATCAAATATAGAGCTTTAGCGCTATGATCAAGTATCATGTTTTAGTGCTATTATCAGTGATCGAGTTTTAGTGTTATTATCAGTGATCGAGTTTTAGTGTTTGTGATCAATTATCGAGTTTTTAATGTTATGATCAGATATCGTGTTTTAGTGCTTTACTGCGATCATCAAATATCTGGTTTTCGTGCTGTAATCAGTAGTCTTTTTGGTGCTATGATCAAATATTGTGTTTTAGTAAAGTGATCAGATATAGTGCTTTAGTGCTATGATCAAATACCTTGTTTACTGCTATTATCAAATATCGTCTTTTACTGATGTAATCAAAATTATTTTTAATGCAATAATTAAGTGCCATATTTTAGCGCTACGTTCAAATATCGTGTTTAGTGCTGTAATAAACATTTTCAGTACTATAATGAAATATCTTGTTTTAGTTCTCTGACCAAACATCGTGTTTTAATGATTGGTATATATTTTTTCTTCCAATGATCAAATGTTGTGTGTGTAGATTTTGTTGTAAGCAGATTGTGTGTTTGTATATAGGTATGGATGCACAGTTTGTTTGTTATTGTTATTGTTAATCAGAATCGACTCACTGCACTCCGAGCAAACCCATAGGTGTTCAGTCTCTCTCAGTCTCCACACCAGTTCTTGAAGACTTGAGGATTCTATGATGTTTTCCATTCCTGCCGCAGCCATCTGTTCTGAACTTTTCGAAGCATGGCTTGAGAGTTTGACAATATAACTGCCCTGGTTGATGGAGTTTCAGACAGCCACCTCAGTGCTGCAGTAAATGCCTCTACCTCCATTCTCATGCTGGAGGTTGTTATTATGTGGGCTCCATTCTGTTCAGAGACAACCGGGCCCTTTATTCTCGCAAAGAAGCCCCATCCTGATTTCTCACCACGCACTACAGACCCATCAGTGTGCACAATGGCGCCATTATTCCCAGCTTGATCACTTACAAGCTGATTAATCTCCATCTCTGCTTTTCCATTGCTCCAAGATCTGCACTCTCTGCCAAGGCTAATGATGACCTGCTGGTAGTTTATCCAGTTCTCCCCTGACTTACTCCACTTTTCCCCTTTGGATACATTTTCAACCCTGGTCACCTGACCAATCGTAGCTTCTGCCTTTGCCTTCATTGACATACCCCTCTTGATTCTTGCTCCTTTGATGTTAGCTATGTTCTCATGTAGGGGGTGTCTTTTGTCGGAGGTTACCCGCATATATGCTTTTGCCTGGGCCATCGCAAATCGGGATCTAATCGACAGCAATCCGAGCATGTATCTCATTATCACAATGGGGGTATCACTCGCACATCCCAAAACTAGTTGTATCTCTTCAATTTGAATGCGTTTCAGTCGTTCACATTGTGATCCTGACAGCGTGGGTATTCCTAACCCATACTCGATCGCTGAAATTACAAGCTGATGATACAGCAGAAACAATAGTCTCTGTTCCAAGCGCGAAGCAGCCATTGTTTTTAAGACTGCCAGTCCTCGCTTGCACTTCTGTATGATCAGTTCGACACTATGTGAACGATAGCCCACGATCAACCGTTACTCCCAGATATTTATCCCGTGTTGCCTGTCAATGTTCTGCCCATTGAAAGTGATGTCTGGAAGGTCTGCTTTCATTATGGAGTTGTTCAAAGAGCACCACATCACACAGGCCTTGTTGAGATTGACCTTTGATCCGCTTTCCTTACATAATCTAGAAACCGCCTGTAGTGTCTCTTGTATGCCTTGGACCATTTCCTGTCTGTCTGAGCCAGTTCTGTACATGAGTATGTCATCTGCGAAAGTTAATGTTCGTCCCAATCCTGTTGGTTAACCTTTAGCACGCTTCATTCTTTTCCCGAAAACTTGCCCTGCAGCTGCATTCTTTTTCACAACCCCCCGTTTTTATAGTGGGCGACTTGTAACGTCTATAGTTTTTGTGTTTCTTGGTCAATTGCTATAATTTTTGGAATTTATATAAATAAATGAATGATGAATCTGATGATATAAAATTTGTTTGTGTACATGTTAGATGTGATAGGAAGAGAGGAAAGAAAGATGAAAAAAACGAAAAAAATATTTAAAAAAATAAAAAAAAAATTTTTTTTTTTAATTTTAAAATTAAAAAATAATAACCAAGAAACGAAGAGTCCATATCCCTTGCATCTCAATGAAAGTCATTTGATCAATACAAATGAAATGACGATCTTTTCAATACAGTAATTACACCCATCATCAGTAGCAAAGCAACAAACGCCCTTGTCAGCAGTGACATTCGGCCGTAACCCTAAACCTTTCCGATTAAACCTAATCCTAACCCCTAAAATTATACATACTAGCAATGCCATTCTACTTTCGTTTCCATCTCTGTCATCAAACATATTCTGAGAACCAATATCAGCGCTTATAAAGACAAAAATCTCCTCTTCATCGCATCGGCGTCAGAATCCAATAAAATTAGAGCAAAAATGGCCGCGTGTTCGATGCCGATTCATTTCGATTAAAAAAATTCACAGAAAATAAACGCGAATGCACCCATTACTAAGACCGATCGGAAACGGAAGTTAACTTTCTCTCAGATAAGTTTAAAACTTAACATCCGGGGGTGAAGTCACGTGTACACACATCCTAATGCTAGAAAACGAAAATATCCGCTTGTCAACATATGTCGACAACAGCTGGGAGAGCATAGGTTACCTTCGTCAACATATGTCGACAGCAGCGTGCTATTAAAGAGTTGCTACGCTTGCTGTGTAGATGTTAAACAGCACTTCTGATAGTGGAGAACCCTGGGGTAATCCCGGGCAAATGCACATTGGTTCTGATGTCCATTTTCCCAAACGAAATGCAACTGATCTCTCCATTAAGGCAGCTGCTATCCACCTTGGTATCCAAGGGTTTACACCACATGACATTATACAGTCTATTAGGGTTGCAAAGTCCAACTGTTATAAGCATTCTCTAGGTCAATTGCTACTGCCACCGTTTCTCTTTTACCCTGGAATCCCTCGTAAACATCGTACGCTAACGTTCCAGCATTACCCCATGTTGTTTTCATTGGCCTATAGCTACCCAGGGTATCAGGAAGGATGTGTGCATTTTCGAGGTCACTCATTACTTGTCTTGCAACTATCTTTTCAAGTAATTTACCACAGACATTCTGTAGTGTGATAATTCGATAGCTGTTGAGCAGTGTGGGGTCTTTTCCAGTTTTAGGAAGTGGCCGAAAGTATCTGTGTAGTCAATCGTCCGGCACCTCAGCATTCTGTATGCTAGTATTGAAATCACTCCCCATAATTATAATGGCTGTGTCGTCGAGCTGTTTAATGTGATGGTATTGTACACCATCAGGACCCGGAGTAGTGTTTCAGCTGGTGTGCCTGTGGTGAAATAAGCACTTTGTTAAAATGTAGTAAGTTATTGTTTAAGCTTCTCACAAGTGGTTACTGACTTATCGCCAGAGGTGTTAAATCTTGGAGATTTTCTTCTTTCCTAGGTCCTTACTCAGGCGATTACTCAATCGCAGGTCACGTCAACTCAGTTTTGGATGTAGAGGAAAACTTCAAACTTATACAATGGAGGAATGCGTGCAGTTTCCAATCAACAATTTATTTAAATAAGTTAACAGCAAAATCCAATGGCATCAAATAATCTTTCTCATTGTTATAAAATACGGTGGTTTATCTACCACTTTCCAGTGCGTTTGTTCCTCATATAAATTCTTTCACCTTGATAAAAGACATCCGCATCAATGTATCTTAATCCTGAGATCTCTAGCAAATATTTATACACTGAGGCTGGTACTTCAGTCAATAGTTTCATGCTGAGATCTTTCAAGTTAATCGAAATTTCTATTCCAGCGAGACTTTACATACTTTGTAAAGTGTTAAAGAGGAGATGACAATTATCTTTAACCAAAAAGATTTCTTTAGTATCTCTGGCGTTTCTGAGCACTCATCTAACAAAGTTGTAGGGCTTCATAACCTAAAACAGCATGGTCCGCTGTTCGTTTACTCTACGTAATTTGCGATACTGCCTGAAACTTTTTTTTTCCTTGCGTCTGTTATTTTGCTGTAATACCCTGTTCAACCAAAGCCCATTGAAGGGTTACAAACGGTTATATTGGGGTATATAGGGTGTTAACGTCTTCGCTGATATCACGTTCCTAGTCCTGGAAATGACTAGCCCTGAAAAGGACCATTAGCTGCCTGTTTGGTCTCTACTCGATGTTGTCTTTTTCGGCTGTGTGTTGATCATGACTGTCTTTATTATACCTGGTAGGAGTTCCCTTAGGGTTTCGGTAATTATTTTGTCTTCCGCCTCTTTGCTTCTTTCTCTTCCTTGATTGATTTTTGGTAGGCGTTCCTCTACGGTTTCGGTGGTTATTTTGTCTTTAGTGTCTTTGCTTCTTTCTCGTCCTTGATTGTGTTTTGTTACGATATCCTCGATGATCCTTCTCTCTGTTTCAATTCTCTTGAGGATTTCTTCGTTCTCTTCCTTTAGCTCTGCGAGTTTAGCGATGTCGACTTCTATTTGGTGTTGAATGGTTTTCATGTCCTGTAACATTGCCTGGGCGCTCTGTAAGGCTCCTATTGTTTCGTCTCTTATGGTACCTGTGTCTTCGTTGTGCTGTCTGTTCTTCTCGACTTTGAGTTGTTGTTTTATGTCTCGCACCTCTGTGGTTAGTTTTACCATCTGGGCTCTTGTGTGCTGTTCCTGCTTAGCAGTGCCGCCTGAAGCCACTCCGTGTCTTGCTTCTCTGAAGGAGATGTTTTTGGTAACATATTCCTTCAGTATGGCCTTTGTCTCATAGAAGATCGGACAGCCACGGTATCTTGCTCCGTGGTTCCCAAGACAGTTTGCGCAGGTTCTGTTGGAGTTGCGCACTTTATAGTTGTTATCTTTTTTCGCATGAGGACATTCATTGTAAGAGTGACTTCCCGCAAAGTACCGACAAATTGTCTCTCTCCTGCATGTTTTCTTAGTATGCGAAAATTGCAGGCAGTTTGAACACTGCATAACAGGATGAATGTACTCTTCTGTTTTTCGACTTCTTTCGTCTAGGTTAAGTTGACTTGGTCTTGAATACTGCCTGAAACTGACGCTACCGTTCCTTTTATAGTCCTATATTGGTGCGGTGCCGTTGCTAGGCGATTCCCGCCAAAACCTATTGACGTCATTAGTTGCCAAGTGAAACCGCTACCTACGTATCATAATTATGTACATATCAATTAGGTGACGACAAGGGTTTACGCTAGTTAAGGGAAATCAGCAACCAAAATGTTTTGTGCTTTGATTTCTACTCTAGATGTTTATGATAAATCCTATTCTACTTTTATTATGCTAACGTGAGTTACTAGCGTTAGCGTAAGCCATCCGGTCACACTGGTTTTAAATGTGTACACCACGTCCTTTTCAGACATGAGATCGAAGTATATCTCGCCCCTTAGGGCATTTTCCAGAACACTGTCTTTTATTTTCAGACGGGCACTTTTGTCACTTTTGTTCATTTGCTCCACATGTCGAATGAATAATGCTCTTCCATCCTCTTCGTCCGTCTTTAGTCCTGTTGAGCTTTTGATTTTAGGGATGGGTTGGTGTTGCGTGATAAATTCTCGCAACATCATTTTATTACAATATCTATTTTATAACGCAAGGGCAACAACTGCTTGAAATTTATAGTTACTTTTCTCGGTAAGCATTTGTCTTCTCGCGTTGGTATCGAATGCAGTTAAGTTTGAGCTGTGGTCATTTTGCGCTGGACTGCGCATGACTTGTCTTGCTTCTTGGTCGATCGGTTTCCGCCCACCACTAGTGGAGTGAGCGATTTGGAATGGCGAAAGAGATGCCTCGTTGAAGAGGGGATCTCCGCTATTTTTTTGTTCTGTCAGGGATGTGTAGTCCTCTTAATGGATATTTCGTTTATTCGAGATAATACCTCTAGTGTTTCCCACATGCCGGGAGGCGTGATATTTCTGTGTATTTCATGAAAGCAAGGTAAATTGACTTTTTCATTAACTCTATCGATTTTTGGTCGTGAACGATTTCTGGTTCATAGCCTGTCTTCGAAAGTCGTCGTCACGAGATGTTTTCCTAGCTCACATGTCGCTGTATTGTGTTGCATCGGTTGATGCAGGTCCCAAGGACTATTACTTGCTACTTGGTTACCTGAACTAGGTTTGAAAAACCTTTGTTATCTAGAGGATATTTTTGAGGACATTATTTATACTTCGGCAGACGTGTCTGTCTTGCTGAAGTCAGATTACGGAGAGTGAACTGATTTCATACATCTGGTTATCTCCTGGCTGTTATAGAAAGGGATGGAGTTTTTCACCTGACTACATTTACAGCACTTTGAAATATAACATGCATCTGACTCATCATTGTAATGCTGTCTACCGTCTATTGCTGTATTGAATGTTGCTGTGATAATGACTGTTTGATGTGTCTACATATTCGCGTAACCATTTTGTCACTGTGGCGTCCACAATAAATAATGAAGAAAAACGTCAACGGCTGTTTCAAGAATCATTGACTTTATACGTCGTGAGTTTACTGACGTCCTATGTGGATTGCCCTGTTATTTTTGTATGAACCTTGTTTGACTGAACACATCTGCACACTACACAAAACCAGACATGCGGATACCATCCATCATCATATGGCATCACGCATCATTTGGTGGCCATAAGCTGGGTTGATCTGGTACCAGCAAACACGGGGTCCCTTACCCACTTCATTTTCAACAAGAATCTATCAGCATCCATCAAGAAATTAACATTCTTCAATACAGTTGTGGTGAAGTGGGATGTTATAAATATTTATAGGGGACTTAGTGTACTGACTGAGATCAGCTGTGAAGGTATATATATCTAATAAGAGTAGTGTATTATATATAACCTTACTTGCTACCACATATCTATATATCTCAGTCAGAATTATTCTGGAATAGTGTGATGACTACGTTATGTGTCTAGGGTATGTGTATGATGAAGTGTAAGTCACAACAACAGACAGATAAACAATTTAATTTAATCCACTACTCTTAACAACACTGTGACACTCACATACATATAACACTCTATGAGAATATCTTAAAGAAGTCACTCGTAACTTTTCAAATAACAATATGTATTCATTACTGGCATGAATGAATATGTGTCCTGATTCAACTACAAGGGAACCAGGAATCACAATCAATTTAAATTACAAGTTATGTACAGAATGTATTTAATATGAATATTGTAGTGACATATATTATTACAAATGTTCTATGTGTGTCAGTTGTGTAGTAGTAAAATGAGGTAATACTGGTTTTGTTTTGTTCAAGCTCTGTTGGTATTTGTCATCATGACTTCAATAGTTTGTCTTTAGGGACTAGTATTGGAGATGTTCACAGTTCCTGATTTTAAGACAAGTAAATTCCCCTCTTAATGTTAATTTTACAAAGTCAGTTCAAGATGAGGGGACATAATGTTGAGCTCAGCTGGCCAAGTTAGCTTATCTGGCGTGATGGCGGCAGGAAAGGACTCCTCTGCTCGAATTCTCCTCTGGGCTCTGGAGACACCTCACTGATAGCTAAAAGGACCAAGGAGTATGCTGTCCGACACTGGATTCAGCAAAGCTCTGACCAGGTGCTGCTCAGTACCATCAAGACCACTGTCCCTGAAATCAAGAAGGATGTACCTTCTACTTCATAACTAACTTAAACTCTCTTGTTACACTGATCACAACACAGCACAAACATTGAGTTCAGAGCGTTAGGCCAACTGTCAGCTTCATTTGAAATACTTTATTCCAGTATTACCCTTCTTAATGGTTACTACGCCTCTGCACTTCCAGCATTATTTCTTTCTAGTCAATCATCCAGGTGTCAGTGTACTGTTTGGCCATTCCATGCCGTTTTACTTCTCTCCGACACCCTCTGTTCAGGCTGGAGCATTATAGGCTTTACCTCACGTTTGCCACTGAACTACACATATATATACAGGCATAAATCAACAATTCACATTCAATTTTCATTAAAAGATATTGAATGGTTCAAGCTTACCACAATTCATACGAATAAACACAGATACGTTGATTAGCAATGAATTCTGGCACAAACTGGCACAAATTCCCATCTGCTTATCTTCCAGGCTTTTATTTAGCCAAATATAAGCTGGCTTCAACGCACTGATGCTTTATCAAGCTTATTTAAACAAGTGGTTTCGAACTAACGCTCCCAAGTGTGTATATCAGCGAGTCTGACCAATGAGCCCCGTTTCGACAAGTGTTTGAAAAAATGTTACCTTTCCCCGTTTCCCCTAACAACCAAGATAGTATTTATAGCCCGACCAATCGTGGTTAGGCTTTCATTTGTTGCGCTCCAATCAATTTGGAGTTTACATGGTAGGCTATTTCTGTAACGTAAATTTTTTTCAAACACGTTATAAAAAAAATCTTATGAGCAGAAATGATTTT
The DNA here is from genome assembly GCA_024509875.1 of Oreohelix idahoensis. Classification (NCBI taxonomy): domain Eukaryota; kingdom Metazoa; phylum Mollusca; class Gastropoda; order Stylommatophora; family Oreohelicidae; genus Oreohelix; species Oreohelix idahoensis. Next base: position 318,397 of record JAMPIV010009423.1, on the reverse strand, counting down.
ATGCTGTCAGGCACCCCCAATATTTTATTTTGGGTATAATTTATTAATTCCTGGACTATTTGCGTAACGTTTTACATATTATTTGTCAGCAAGCCCTAAGGAACCCAAAAATATGCAATTTCTTCTACCTCCTGTTTCGAAGATGTGCTGTCTGGGTACTGTTATGTTTTCAACCGTAAACCCATCTAATGTTATCTTTTCTAATAAGAGTTTTTTATGATTTATAAACCTAACTCTGGGAAAGGGTAGTGTATTTTATCACTGTCCGTCTGAAAAAAAGTTAGTGCATGTAGACTTACACGCGTGATGGCAGCATTTGTGTATCGCGCGAAGCGTGTTGCATGCGTTCCTGATTTTCAGCCCTCCCCTCTCTCTTTATCCTTTTGTCCATCTGTTCGTTCGTTTTGGTAACGTAATATAATTAATGTTAGGATTAATTTAGGTCATTACGCAGGGCCTCTCAATGCTTTTCCAAGAAATACAGCACACGTTTCATTGAAGAAAGCGGGTAATAATACAGTAAGCTTTTATATCAACGTGAAAGCATTACAATTTGCAGACGAAGCAGAAAACAAGGGGGATTTCGAGTACATTCTTTGTGACAGCACTGTTATTTTACCATTGCTCTTCTCTTTATTAATTTTATTTGTTAGGCTTCATATTTACCTAATAATTTATATATGTGGATTAGAATATTTCATGACACTGCCCCTCTTAAAACAGACATTATATGTCAGTCCTTTATTCTATATACACATAGAGAAATTTATTATTATTTCTGGGGTTTACGGTGATTCTCATCACACGGATGGCGGCTTAAAAAATCCGCTCCCAAATTGGTTTTTCCAGATATATACTCAATGCTAAAATTATATGGAGCCAGAAGTAAAGACCATCGGAGTAACCTAGAGTTCTCATGCTTAGCCTGTGCTAAAAACGATAAAGGTTTGTGGTCTGTTTGCAACTTAAATGCCTTCCCATATAGATAAATATTGAATTTCTTTATTGCCCATATTACTGCAAGACATTCTTTTTCGCTAGTTGAGTAGTAGATTTCAGCTTTATTCAACTTTCTGCTAGCATATGCCACTGGGCTTAATTCCCCATCCAATGCATCTGATTTCTGTAGTAGAGTTGCACCTAACCCAATATTACTTGCATCCGTCCTTACTATGAATTCTTGACTTAAGTCAGGTAATTTCAAAATGGGTTTACTTGTGAGCTTTTCCTTCAATTCTTGGTAAGTCATTTCACATTGTGGTGTCCATGTAATGCGATCTGGAAGTCCTTTACGTGTCAATTCAGTTAACGGTGCACATATGGAATTAAAGTTTTTGATATACTTCTGGTAGAAACCACATAATGAGACAAAGGATCTCACGTCCTTCTTGGTTTGTGGTCTCGGGGCTTTCTGTAGTTTCTCTAAATTCTTTGGGTCAGGGGTCATGTTTCCCTGATAAACTGTGTGTCCCAAAAATTCCAATTCTTTACATCCAACGCAACATTTGGTTGGTCGGGCTGTTAAATTTGCCTCCCTAAGTCGATCAAACAGCATGTTCAGAGAGTCAATGTGTTCCTCAAATGTTTCTGTTGCTATAAGGATATCATCCATAAAATTTGTTATACAGGGATTATTCAGAGGATCCAATAATTTTCTCATCATTCTAGAGAAGACACTAGGCGCATTCTTCAATCCAAATGGCAATCTATTAAACTCATAGTGTCCTTCTGAGGTACTAAAAGCTAGGTATGGTCTAACCTCAGGCTTTACTGGAATCTGATAGTATCCTTTACTCAGATCCACTTTTGAGAAATATTTAGCTTTATTTAGTCTGGCAAACAGCTGATTTGTATCCGGCAATGGATCCACCTGTCCTTCTGTAATAGCATTCAGTCTCCTGTAATCTATACAGAGTCTATGTTCTCCAGAGGGCTTCCTTAAGAGTACAACACCGGAACTATACGAAGACTCACTGTGCGAAATAATTCCTTCCTTCAACAGATAGTCTATCTCTTCCTTCAAAGCTTTCTCCTTAGCAAACTGAATCGAATATGGTTTCATACAGACAGGTGTGGAGTCTATCAGTTTCATATCATATTCCAATAGGTGTGTATGCCCTGGTCGGTCTGTTAACACCTCTGCATGATTATTTAGAACCTGTTGCACTCTCTCTTTCTGAGTTTTCGTTAAATGTGTACTGATTTTCACCTGTGCTGCTGTCTCACAGGGGTGTAATGGATATTCAAATGATGAAAGTGGTTCCTTTTTCATCTCCATGGCGATGGACAAGGTCAACAAGTGTGTCTCTTCCTGATGTTCTCTTTCCAAATATTTCTTCAGGAGATTCACATGATAGATTTTTTCTTTCCCCTTCTTATCTATCTTATAATTTGTTCTAGACACCTTCTCTAGAACTGTATATGGACCCTGCCATCCAATTTGTAACTTATTCTGACTCCCGGGCAAAAGAAGCAGTACTTTCTCTCCCACAGCCAAATTTCTGTCTTTCGCCTTCCTGTTATAATAGGCAGCATGTTTCTTCCTGGCTTGTTTCAAATTTTCATTGGCAAGTTTCCAGCCAGTTTTTAACCGAGTGGTCAGCTCATTCACATATTGGTATGAAGATGTAATGTTTTCCTCTGCCTTTTCATCAGTCCACGTTCTTAACAAAGCTACATATGGACCTTTAATTGTGTGGACCTATTTGTCCATGCACCGGTATGGTCTCTTCCACTCGAAGCTTTATAGTGATGATTTTTCCTCCCAGAATTATCATTCACAAAACGACCGCTACCAATTTTTCTTTTGGGGCTTTCTCCCCACTTAAAATTCTTGATGAGAGATTTCCTCTCTACATCCTCTTCCTCCAGTTTGTTTAAGTCCGATTGAGGGATTGTCGGCTTATCCTGGGGTAAGACATCTTTTTGCACTCTCCGCATAGTGGCCATTGTAAAACAGTTAAGTGAAGCTTGTCCGTGAAAAGGGGCTTCCCATTCCATTTGGTCCACTTTATCAAATCTATTTTTCTTTTTATTATCAGGCCTAATTTTGCCCCGTGGCGTGTCCAGGTCCTGATCCATGTTCCCACTTGTGGGTGTTCCCTCATGTGCTATGCTACACCTTTCTACAAAATTCTCAATGTCCCATCTTGCTTTGGGCCAATAATAATTGTGAGCCACCTTTTGAATGATGGTACCTATTTTCTCATGGTCCCCATCTGGTTTCACATGTAGGCTCCTTATTAATTCTGTCCTATATCTTTTTGGAAGAACCAGCTGTCCGTGACCATTGGATCTAGCTCCAGTCTTCCTATACATCAACTTGTTTTTCATGTAAAAATCTCCCTTGCCTGGAGTTGTATGACAAGTTGACAATTTTCTGAAACAAGGCTTGAGTGTTTTATCCCCAGCCTGTGCCTTCCTCATCTCTTCTGGAGTGGTATCTAACATAATATCCTCCTCCTGTCTTGAGGTCGACCTGACCTGAAGGGTTGCCATATACACAGGTTTCCTTCTGCAACGGTCAGTGTCATGATTGTCCATCTGACAATTTTTACACCACCTTTTTCCTTGGTTGAAAGATTTTCTTTCATCATATTTCCTTTCATCGAATTGTGGGAATTTATTTTTATTTTCATACCGTGGCCTATCAAATTGGTGCTTACCTTTATTTTGATCCTTAGGATCAAATTTATTAAAGTTCTGTGGTGCCCTAAAGTTATCCACCTGTTTCTTTTTATTACCTGTTACCTCTGCTTGAGCTGCTTGATACCTTTCAGCAACATTTAGCAACTCACCCAGCCTCTCTGCACCTTGTTCCATGAGCAACTTTCTCAGGTCTGGAGCCATGGACTCTCTTAGTTGCTCTATAAGGACCATTTCCTTAAGATCTTGGGTTTTCCCCAGAGAAGTCCATTTCTCCAAGTATGTCTCTATTCGTGCAGAGAACTGGTGATAGGTTTCACCTGACAGTAGTTTAGCATTCCTAAATTTTTTCCTATAAAATTCTGCATTCTTTTCATACCTTAACAAAAGAGCCTGCTTTAGCATGTCATAATTTTCCTGATCACCTCTGCTCATTTTTGCAAAAACTTCATAAGCTGCCCCACGAAGTCCCTGAGATAACTTTAAGCTCCACCTTTCTCTCTCTAACCCATACGTGGTAGCTAATAGTTCATACCTATTTAGGTAGCTCTCAATATCATCGTCTTTCTCAACAAAATGATCTAAATGAAAATTCATAGCTGAGGTTGAGGCTCCTTGAGTAACCGTAGCATCAGAGGCAAAGGGACTGGCACCATTTTCAGGAGCATGGCCTTGAAACTCAAACTCCCTTAGTCGTAACTCATGTTCCCTTTGTAATCTCTTCTCCTCCTTTTCTGCTTCCCTTTCTGCAGCTAATCTCTTCTCTTCCCTTTCTGCAGCTAATTTCTTCTCTTCTCTTTCTGCAGCCTGTCTTCTTTCCTCGGCTTCCAATGCTTTTGCCTCTTTGTCAGCCTCAATCTGCAACCTCTTAGTCTCAGCCTCAGCTTGCAACCTCTTAGTCTCAGCCTCAGCCTCAAACTGTAACTTCTTAATTTCCTTGTCAGCCTCTAACTTTCTTTCGGCTTCAAACCTTCTTTCTTCGCGTTCAATAAATTTGTCACATTCCGTCGTGACATAGGCAACCATAACTTGCCCATCTAATCCTAACTCTTTTGCAGTCTGAACCGCAGCAGATCGAAATTTGGCCAGGTCCGCCATTGTCTATCAGGTAAATTTATACAATGTCTAACCAACAATTCAATCTCTAATGGACAACACAGGCACCGTGAGCTCAACCTTATTTAATTCCACCCAAGGATACCTTTTAATTCTTATATTCCCTGAAGTGAATTACCCCCAATATTTTTAATAGGGAAAGATTCAAAATCCCAAGAGCGAGACCCCAATATATGTGGTGAAGTGGGATGTTATAAATATTTATAGGGGACTTAGTGTACTGACTGAGATCAGCTGTGAAGGTATCTATATCTAATAAGAGTAGTGTATTATAGATAACCTTACTTGCTACCACATATCTATATATCTCAGTCAGAATTATTCTGGAATAGTGTGATGCTACGTTATGTGTCTAGGGTATGTGTATGATGAAGTGTAAGTCACAACAACAGACAGATAAACAATTTAATTTAATCCACTACTCTTGACAACACTGTGACACTCACATACATATAACACTCTATGAGAATATCTTAAAGAAGTCACTGATAACTTTTCAAATAACAATATGTATTCATTACTGGCATGAATGAATATGTGTCCTGATTCAACTACAAGGGAACCAGGAATCACAATCAATTTAAATTACAAGTTATGTACAGAATGTATTTAATATGAATATTGTAGTGACATATATTATTACAAATGTTCTATGTGTGTCAGTTGTGTAGTAGTAAAATGAGGTAATACTGGTTTTGTTTTGTTCAAGCTCTGTTGGTATTTGTCATCATGACTTCAATAGTTTGTCTTTAGGGACTAGTATTGGAGATGTTCACAGTTCCTGATTTTAAGACAAGTAAATTCCCCTCTTAATGTTAATTTTACAAAGTCATTTCAAGATGAGGGGACATAATGTTGAGCTCAGCTGGCCAAGTTAGCTTATCTGGCGTGATGGCGGCAGGAAAGGACTCCTCTGCTCGAATTCTCCTCTGGGCTCTGGAGACACCTCACTGATAGCTAAAAGGACCAAGGAGTATGCTGTCCGACACTGGATTCAGCAAAGCTCTGACCAGGTGCTGCTCAGTACCATCAAGACCACTGTCCCTGAAATCAAGAAGGATGTACCTTCTACTTCATAACTAACTTAAACTCTCTTTTACACTGATCACAATACAGCACAAACATTGAGTTCAGAGCGTTAGGCCAACTGTCAGCTTCATTTGAAATACTTTATTCCAGTATTACCCTTCTTAATGGTTACTACGCCTCTGCACTTCCAGCATTATTTCTTTCTAGTCAATCATCTAGGTGTCAGTGTACTGTTTGGCCATTCCATGCCGTTTTACTTCTCTCCGACACCCTCTGTTCAGGCTGGAGCATTATAGGCTTTACCTCACGTTTGCCACTGAACTACACATATATATACAGGCATAAATCAACAATTCACATTCAATTTTCATTAAAAGATATTGAATGGTTCAAGCTTACCACAATTCATACGAATAAACACAGATACGTTGATTAGCAATGAATTCTGGCACAAACTGGCACAAATTCCCATCTGCTTATGTTCCAGGCTTTTATTTAGCCAAATATAAGCTGGCTTCAACGCACTGATGCTTTATCAAGCTTATTTAAACAAGTGGTTTCGAACTAACGCTCCCAAGTGTGTATATCAGCGAGTCTGACCAATGAGCCCCGTTTCGACAAGTGTTTGAAAAAATGTTACCTTTCCCCGTTTCCCCTAACAACCAAGATAGTATTTATAGCCCGACCAATCGTGGTTAGGCTTTCATTTGTTGCGCTCCAATCAATTTGGAGTTTACATGGTAGGCTATTTCTGTAACGTAAATTTTTTTCAAACACGTTATAAAAAAAATCTTATGAGCAGAAATGATTTTATGCTGTCAGGCACCCCCAATATTTTATTTTGGGTATAATTTATTAATTCCTGGACTATTTGCGTAACGTTTTACATATTATTTGTCAGCAAGCCCTAAGGAACCCAAAAATACAAATTTAAAGGAGCTACGTGGCTGCGTTCAAAATATGCAATTTCTTCTACCTCCTGTTTCGAAGATGTGCTGTCTGGGTACTGTTATGTTTTCAACCGTAAACCCATCTAATGTTATCTTTTCTAATAAGAGTTTTTTATGATTTATAAACCTAACTCTGGGAAAGGGTAGTGTATTTTATCACTGTCCGTCTGAAAAAAAGTTAGTGCATGTAGACTTACACGCGTGATGGCAGCATTTGTGTATCGCGCGAAGCGTGTTGCATGCGTTCCTGATTTTCAGCCCTCCCCTCTCTCTTTATCCTTTTGTCCATCTGTTCGTTCGTTTTGGTAACGTAATATAATTAATGTTAGGATTAATTTAGGTCATTACGCAGGGCCTCTCAATGCTTTTCCAAGAAATACAGCACACGTTTCATTGAAGAAAGCGGGTAATAATACAGTAAGCTTTTATATCAACGTGAAAGCGTTACAATTTGCAGACGAAGCAGAAAACAAGGGGGATTTCGAGTACATTCTTTGTGACAGCACTGTTATTTTCCCATTGCTCTTCTCTTTATTAATTTTATTTGTTAGGCTTTATATTTACCTAATAATTTATATATGTGGATTAGAATATTTCATGACAACAGTCAACATCTTCAAAATTTTCAAAGTACTCGGCGTTGCCCGGTAAAAGTCAAAATTTCAATTTTTTGACGGAAACAAGAATTTGACAGTACCCGGCGTTGTTACATGTTGCCGGATAACTCGGACTGCTGTTATCTTTTACGCAAGTCAAGCAAGTTGCTGCTGTCAAGGTTCCAGTGCTGTCGTTTTTGTGAAGGTCAAGTGCCGGTTGAAACGGGTTGTTTTCTGAAGAAGGCCAAGTACCGATTTCCATCAACTTACTTTTGGATTAGAAGGTCAAGTGCCGAAACAACTCAACACACAGTATTTCAGAAGCTCTTGTACCATCGTGTTAGCAGTGGAAGCAGTTCAGATGTGCCATCATCGTTGGAGCTTCGCTCTTTAGGACGTTGATTGACATCCGTTTTTCTGCTGTTCTACGATTGGAAGCCTATAAGTTAAGTGGCCTGTTTGTATGTAAACTGTGCCCTTATACTTCTGCTGAGTCTTCTGTGTATCATCTCATTCTATATGTTATATGTCTATATGTTATTTGTATATTTATATGTTTATATTTCAGCGGGTTCTCGGTTGGGTGGTGTCTCCGTTAGATTATGCCACGTCATAGAGGTCGTCTATTGTGAGCGTTTTCTGTAGGGTTTGCAAATTTCCGATACTGGAATTTGCTAAGCGACTTCTGTTGCTATTTATGTTAGCTGTGATGACATGTTTTAATATTGTTTTCGTTATTATTTCGCATTCTTTAGTTTTGTTTTGATTTGTTTGTATTTGTTAGCCTACTCTTGTCTATAATTTAGTTTCATACAACATTTTTGTTTATACACTGTGGTGTCATGTATTTTGTTTAATTCTATCGCAGATATCGTCACATTTTTTGTGATATTTCATTAATTTCTGCTTTATTTTTAGTTGATTTCTGCGAACGTTTTTGTATTGTTGCTGATCTTTGTTATTGTTTACATTGTTATTGTTTACATTGTTTGCATTGTTTACATTTTCAATGTTTACATTCTGCATGTGTTTACATAGTCATTGTTTACAGTTATAGTAATTAGTTAATGGGCTATGCTAATGCACTGTTACTACTACACTGATGATAAATGAATGATGAATAGAGTCGTGCACTATTGAATGAGAAGTGCACTTATGATCAAGAATTGAGTGCTGATATTTCATATACAAGTTCTTTGATTGGAGACTTGTTTCCCACAGAGACTGGGATAATATAAGGTGATGTGAATATACAAGTGCTTAATTAAGACTTGTTACACTTAGGTTTGAAATAAATTAGTTAATTATTTCAGGTTTTGGACTCATATGTTAGACAACATGTCTACATTTGAGCACTTTATTGAGCAGGGTAAATTGCTTGGGAAGACTGGTGATAAGTTAGAAGAATTTGCAACTGCTCGATATGATAAAGCAATGGAAGCTGAACAAAAGAAACTGCATATGGAAGCTGAACAAAAGAAACTGCAGATGCAGGTGGATGAAAAAAGATTCCAAATGGAAATGGAAAAACAAAAAAGGGAATCAGAAGCTGAGGAAAGAAAACTCCAGCTAGAGGCTGAGAATAAAAGACTTGAAAAAGAAGCTGAGAATAAAAGACTTGAAAAAGAAGCTGAGAATAAAAGACTTGAGAAAGAAGCTGAAAGACTTCAAATAGAGGCTCAGGCTGAGGAGAGAAGATTACAGAGAGAGTCTGATGAGAGGAAAGAGAAAGCAAAAATGGAACATGAAGAAAAGGTCTTAGCTTTAGAGTTGGAAAAATTGAAATTGACGAACATGAGTAATGGTAATGATTCAAACAAGGGTTCATCTTCTGGTAAGGCTAATAATGATACTTTTAAGATTAAGTTACCAACATTTAGTCCTTCCAGTGATGACATAATGTTCTATCTGGACAGATTTGAACAAGCATGTACAGCTCATAACATAGACAAAGCAAAATATGTTTATCAGTTATCAGGGATACTGACAGGTAAAGCTCTAAGTATATTAAATATGGTGGATGAACCTGACAAGAACAATTATGAGGTTGTCAGGGCCGCTTTGTTAAAGAAATATCAGCTTAACGAAGACGGCTATCGTCTACAATTTAAAAACATGTTACCTGAAAATGGAGTTGAATTCTCCGAGTTTATTGCAAGAATACGCATTACTTTCTCACGATGGGTTGAACTATCTAAGACGGAAAAAACTTATGAAGGACTTATGGACTTAATACTTAGAGACAAAGTCATGTCGTCTGTCAATGAGTCTTTCCTTGCTTTCCTTCATGAACGTAAACCTAAAACAATAAAAGAAATGGAAGATTTCTGTTGCCAATACGTAACTGCGCACCCACACATAACCATGGGTAACTCTAAGGTGAAAGAAGGTTTACCAGTTGCTTCGGCAGCTCCGTATGGCCAAAACTTTGCTCGTAGATCCCAACAAAATTTTGATAGAAAGAGTAGCGGTAATTTCTGTCAAAATCATGGAAACCAATTTCATGGTGATTCTTCTTCGAAGAATTGGAGACAACCTGATAGTGGTCGTTACTATCACCCTAATAATTATAAGCATTTCAAAAGAGGATATGGTAATAGAGGTTATTCCTGCCGAAGACCTCAGAACCAAACAAATAGATGTTCGCATCAATGTGAACATGATAGTAATCGTGGAAACTGGAATTCGAACCAGGATAACAATTACAATAGAGACAATAATAACTGCAGAGATAATAATAACTCTGATAACTTCAGAGGTAATAATAGTCGGGGTAGATCTCAACACAAAAAAAAGAGATATCAGCAGGCTAATGCTGTACAACAGGAAACTGAGGGAGCCTGTAATCATGTTGTTGATAGTAAAAACTTTGACGCTGTCACTGGTTCTGCTTTTGACTTTGAGAGAGCAAACAAATGCCCCCAATGCAGTACTTTATTCGAACCGGGTACCATAACTACTTTGAGTTGTGGTCACCCACTTCCCGCTCTTCCTGCTGCTGTTGCGCATGACGGGAGGGGTTCTTTAATTCTACATAAGGGTCTTGTTAATGATACTCCGGTCTCACTACTTTTCGATTCCGGATGCACCACTATTGGTGTTAGACAATCGCTTGTAGATCCATCTTGTGCTACAGGAAGGGTTATTAAATGTGTCACATTTGGCGGCACTCTAGAAAAATATCCTACTGCTGTAATTCGCATTGCCACTCCTTTCTTTACTGGAGATGTGCATGCTTGTCTCTTACCTAATCCTATTGCGGACCTTATTATTGGTCGTATTCACGGAGTTAGGGAGTGTACCCCACAGCAGATTGCTGCTTGGGAAGATAATAACATGCAAGCTACAAATGCAGTAGTTACAAGAGCACAAGCTCTACAAACACCCGAAACTTCACTGAATAGTGATAATGAAGTTGATAGCCAAGATAGTCACTTAGTAATCACTCGTGACTCTTTCATAAAATTGCAAGAAGAAGATCCTTCTTTAAAAAAATTCTTCGTTCTTGCGAAGAAAGGTGATCCGAATCAGGATACAAATAGAAAATCTTGGATTGCAATGAGAAACGGCGTACTTGTACGTATGGTACAAGATTCGACTACGTCGGCACATTCGCAAATTCTTGTTCCCAAGAGCATGAGAGTGCAAATATTACAACATGCTCATGACTCGCAATGTGCTGGACATATGGGTTTTTCCCGTACGAAGTCGAGAGTCCTTGCGGCTTTCTTTTGGCCTTTTGTCAATAAGGACATTCGTATTTACTGCCGATCATGCAAGGTATGTCAGGAGGTCAAATCTAGAGGACCACGACATGCTGCGCCTATCCAGGCTGCTGACATTCCTATTCGGCCGTTTCAGAAAATGGCCATAGATATTATTGGCCCTTTTAAGGTCAAGTCGGCCAGAGGACATCAGTTTATCCTTACATGTGTCGATATGTGCACACGTTGGCCAGAGGCTATTCCTCTTAAGAGCATATCTACTACAGATATCGCAGATGCTCTTTGGTTGATATTTTCTCGCTTGGGGTTCCCCAGAGAAATATTGTCAGACCATGGCACTCAACTCATATCTGACACTATGTCACAGGTAATGTCTACCTTACATATTGAACGATCTCTCAGTAGTATCTACCATCCTATGTCTAATGGGTTAGTTGAGCGTCTGAATAGAACGCTCAAGACTTTGCTTGGTAAGATAACTGAAGATCATCCTCAAGATTGGGACAGGGTTTTACCCGCGGCTCTCTTTGCCTATAGAGAAGTCCCTAATGAACACACAGGATTTTCTCCCTTCGAACTTGTCTTTGGCGCGCGTCCACGCGGCCCTATGTCTTTATTACACGATCTCATCACTGCCGATGATATTAGCGATGAAACTCAATCCTCATATGAGTATGTCATTGCTCTTAGACAAAAGATCATTGAGGCATGTAAGCTAGCAACTGCTTCATCAGAAATTGCTAAAGAGAAGGCAAGGCAGTTTGCTAACAAGAATAGATGTCTACGACAACTTTGTCCAGGTGACAAAGCATTCGTCCTACTCCCCAGTAGGGAAAATAGACTTCTTATTGCATGGAAAGGTCCGTATGCAATAGTCTCTCGGATTTCCGATGTTGACTATGTGGTCGATATTGATGGAAAGCATAAAACTTTCCACATAAACATGCTTTCGGAATTTCACGAACGTCCGGACTATTTGCTGCCTATTTTCCAGGCAACGGATGATGCTCCTGCACCTCACGGTCATTATTCATCCCTGTCTGTCATACAGGATGAGGAAGCTACCTTCTCTGATGTCAACCTTCCCCTTCCAGTGGTTCCATTACATTCCACGGAATCTTGGAAAAACGTTTCTGTTTCTCCTAATCTTTCTGGTGACGAACATCGACAAGTCTCGTCGATGTTACAAACATTTCAGGATGTTCTCACTGACATTCCTGGACACACAGATGTCATAGAACATGACATAATTCTTACCGACAATAATCCAATTAGGGTTAGGCCGTATCCTATTCCTATACACTTTCAGTCGCAAGTGGAAAAGGAATTGGATGAAATGATTCAATTAAATATAATTGAACCATCGACTTCACCATATTCTTCTTCCATGGTTATTGTCCGGAAGAAGGATAAGAACATACGAATTTGCGTTGATTATCGCAAATTGAATCAGGTCACAAAGTTCGACGCTGAACCGATGCCTTTGTTAGAAGATCTACTGATTAGACTTTCTAATTCTAGATTCTTCACTAAACTTGACTTGTCTAAAGGTTATTGGCAAGTGCCTTTAGCAGAGCATGCCAAACCTCTTACTGCTTTTTCTACACCTAGGGGTCTATTTCAATGGAATGTTATGCCTTTTGGTCTCATGAACGCCCCTGCCACTTTCGTTCGCATGATGCGTCGAATTCTGTCACATCGTTCGGATGTCATCGCATACTTAGATGACATCTGTCTCTTCAGTGATACCTGGGAAGATCACTATTTAGGGTTATATGACTTACTGTCCACTCTACGTGAGAATAATTTGACAGCAAAACCTTCTAAAGCTTTTGTTGGTTTTGGTGAAATCTCTTTCCTGGGTCATCGTGTTGGTCATGGTCTCTTGAAGACAGAAGACCACAATACTTCCAAAATACTGAACATCTCTGTTCCTAAAACGAAGAAACAAGTTAGGAGTCTCTTAGGTTTAATTCAATTTTATGGGAGATTTATTCCAAATTTATCTTCGATCATGGCACCTCTCTCAACATTGTTGAAGAAAGGTTCGCCTAATCTGGTCCGTTGGTCTGAAGAATGCCAATCTTCACTAGACCAAATCAAGAATATATTTTCTTCTCCTCCCATCTTAAGATTACCTACTCTTGATAGGACTTTTGTTCTTCGGAGTGATGCTTCATCCACTGGGATTGGAGCAGCACTGATGCAAGAATATGCAAATACTCTGCATCCTGTTATGTACATTTCTAGAAAACTAAATGCGGCAGAGAGGAACTACTCGGTTTTAGACCGTGAGTTGTTAGCGATGGTTTGGTCAATTCTAAAGCTACAAAGATTCCTCCTGGGCGCACATTTCATTCTAGAGACTGATCAGAAAGCTCTTACAGCTATTCAGACTAAGAATTTGAAGAGTTCGCGATCCACTCGATATGCTATAGCTCTTCAACCTTTTCACTTCACGGTACGAGCTATCCGTGGTGCGGATAATGTGATGGCTGACATTTTGTCTAGATGCCCACATGACTCCAACTAATACTTCTGTCCTATATTCCTATATATTACAGAGTCATAACACACCTATATTTCTACAATAGATTAGCACATCTGTACTTACTTTATATGTACACACTATCGTGCTTTGTTGTCATCTTCTTCTGTTCGTTTTTTAAGATGATAGAGGAGGACTGAGTAGTTAATATAAGGGCCGTTAGTTTACTAAACAGCCACAATTATTAATAATGTATTGTACCTTATGAAGCATATTAGTTATTAATTAGCATTATATTGCTTGTACTTTCTCAGAATGTCATTGTTGAGCTGAGGACTTACCTTACTAGTATCAAGCATGACGAGTTCTAGATTGTGTACTTACCCTCGGAATACCAGAGCATATGTCCTGGATCGTCATGTAGTTTAACTTTACTATGTACTTATGTCATTACATGTCAAAGAATGTACTATTTAAATTTTCCTATCAGATTTGTACATCCATTTTTAAAGACAATATTAGAGTATGCTGTTTAATGATGATTATAGTAACTTGCATACGTATATTGTGTTTACATGCTAACGTGATGTGTGTTGGTGACACCTCCCCGATGTGAATATTTTTTGAGACATATTTATTTTTCTGTTGAGGTATATCCTCACCAGACACTCTATAATTAGCCTATTGTTAGGCAATTTAATTAATTATCAGCGCATAATTCGTGCGTTTTGAGCCGCTTATCGCATGCTCTTTGATATTTAAAAAAAAAAAATATGTTCCACATTTTTTTTTTTATCGGGAGGAGGTGGTGATATGTTGCGTGATAAATTCTCGCAACATCGTTTTATTTCAATATCTATTTTATAACGCAAGGGCAACAACTGCTTGAAATTTATAGTCACTTTTCTCGGTAAGCATTTGTCTTCTCGCGTTGGTATCGAATGCAGTTAAGTTTGAGCTGTGGTCATTTTGCGCTGGACTGCGCATGACTTGTCTTGCTTCTTGGTCGATCGGTTTCCGCCCACCACTAGTGGAGTGAGCGATTTGGAATGGCGAAAGAGATGCCTCGTTGAAGAGGGGATCTCCGCTATTTTTTTGTTCTGTCAGGGATGTGTAGTCCTCTTAATGGATATTTCGTTTATTCGAGATAATACCTCTAGTGTTTCCCACATGCCGGGAGGCGTGATATTTCTGTGTATTTCATGAAAGCAAGGTAAATTGACTTTTTCATTAACTCTATCGATTTTGGGTCGTGAGCGATTTCGATTCATAGCCTGTCTTCGAAAGTCGTCGTCACGAGATGTTTTCCTAGCTCACATGTCGCTGTATTGTGCTGCATCGGTTGATGCATGTTCCAAGGACCATTACTTGCTACTTTGTTACCTGAACTAGGTTTGAAAAACCTTTATTATCTAGAGGATATTTTTGAGGACATTATTTATACTTCGGCAGACGTGTCTGTCTTGCTGAAGTCAGACTAAGGAGAGTGAACTGATCTCATACATCTGGTTATCTCCTGGCTGTTATAGAAAGGGATGGAGTTTTTCACCTGACTACATTTACAGCACTTTGAAATATAACATGCATCTGACTCATCATTGTAATGCTGTCTACCGTCTATTGCTGTATTGAATGTTGCTGTGATAATGACTGTTTGATGTGTCTACATATTCGCGTAACCATTTTGTCACTGTGGCGTCCACAATAAATAATGAAGAAAAACGTCAACGGCTGTTTCAAGAATCATTGACTTTATACGTCGTGAGTTTACTGACGTCCTATGTGGATTGCCCTGTTATTTTTGTATGAACATTGTTTGACTGAACACATCTGCACACTACACAAAACCAGACATGCGGATACCATCCATCATCATATGGCATCACGCATCAGTTGGCTTGCATTTTTCCTATTCATTCTTTGATGCAAGGTCCAGAATTTCAGTATTTTTGTGCCCACCTGTGTCACAAAGTCCTCCCACACTTTATCCGTGGCCTCCCTTGCCAGGCTCTTGAATATATTAATGGCTCTTTGCTTTTTCTCCTTCATCTCTTTAACCTCTCCCTCATTCATCATTCTTCTGTTTCGTGCTTTACGCCATTACTTTGTTGCTATTTCATTTTCTATCCATGTTTCCTCTAATGTCTTATTCCACCAGGGAGGTTGGGTGAAAGGTGTTCTCGCTGTCTTTTGTTTGGCATTTTGACGCAATGTGTGCTAAAGGTTGTTACAGTCGGAGTGGGCCTGTAGGATACTTGAAGGTCTGTTTAGGTCTCCTGTGTTTAGTGGTCCTACCTTTTGCAATGAGTATGAGGCAAGGTAGGTGATCATTTTCTTGTGCACCTAATACATCCCAACGTGCCATGGTGGTGGCAGCACTCGAGATGAATGCCAGATCTATGACACCATTTGTATCCCCAGGTTTAGTTGCCAGTCTAGCTGAGCGTCCATCATTCAAGATGGTAAGGTTCAAGTTAAGTAATGGCTGGCTCAAAGCTATACCCTGCCTATTTTCCGAGATGTTCCCCCACTTCTTGGATCTAGCATTGAAATCGCCAGCAATTAAACATCTTATGTTTGAATCTTCAGACAATTCCACGACAAAATTCCAACTACTCTCTGCTGCAAGATGGTCGACATGAGCATATAAATTAAAGAATCGCCACTCCTGACCGCCTACATTCACAGCAATCCCCTGCAATTCCGCATTCTCACTAGTTTTTTGAACTTGTATCCAGCCACGTATGAGGGAGCTCATTTTTACATATATAGCTTGCCCTCGTCTACCAGGCCCACAGCATTGGAGTAACATCTGTAGCCTGGGCAACTGATAACACTATTGGCTTTTATACTTGTCTCCTAGATTATATCAAAATTGTAGATGATTGTTTTACCAACGGGCTGATCACCCGTTTGCCAGTCACTTCGATTACGGAAACAACAGCAAATGGATTGATTTGCCGTTGCCCTAAAGACGCCAATAGGCGTGATGGGAACAATGGCAAAGAAAACCTATCTGCTGTTGCCCTAAGACGCCACTAGGCGTAATGGCCACTGACTGCTTTGACGGTCGGTGGCTAAGGACGGAAGAAGAAGAAGAAGACATCAGGTTATGTTATAGCAACAGCTGGTTAAGTTATAGTTACAGCTGGTTAAGTTACAGCTACATCTTTTCGGGTTATGCTACTGCTGATTAAGTTACAGGTAAAGTTGGTTATGTTATGGCTACAGCTGGTTAGGTTACATCTAAAGCTAATTATGTTACAGCTACATCTATATATGTTATGGCTACAACTGGTTAAGTTACAGCTATTGCTTGTTAAGTTATGGCTACAACGAGTTAAGGTATAGCTACAGCTGATTTAGTTATGGCTACAGCTAGTTAAGTTACAGCTACATTTTGTTACATTTTGGCTACAACTAGTTAAGTTACAGCTGCAGCTGGTTAAGTAACAGCTACGGACGGTTATTGCCACAGCTGGTTAGGCTGCTTGTGTAAGCAGTAATTGCGATCAATTAGTATATGTCTGTGACAGATACTGGCTGTGTGACTTTTGATTGAATTTGGCTGTGAGTCATCTGACAGATAATGGCTGTCTGAATACTGACAGATAATGGCTTTCTGACTACTGACAGATAATGGCTGTCTGACTAGTTACATATAAAGGATGTCTGACTACTGACAGATAATGGTTGTCTGAATACTGACAGATAATGGCTGTCTGACTACTGAAAGCTAATGGATTTCTGACTAGTTACATATAAAGGCTGCCTGACTACAGACAGATAACGGCTGTCTGAATACTGACAGATAATAGGTGTCTGACTATTGACAGATAATGTGAGTCTGACTACGACTCATAATGGCTGTATGATTACTGATTGATTATGGCTGTGAGTCATCTGACAGATAATGGCTGTCCAACTACTGGCAGATTGTTTACTGATAGATAATAACTGTCTGACTACTGACGGATAATGGCTGTTTAACTACGAACAGATAATGGCTGTATGACTAGACACTGGTAATGGCTGTCTGACTACTGACAGGTAATGGCTGTCTGATTACTGAAAGATAATGTGTGTCTGACTACTAACAAATAATGGCTGTCTGACTACTGACAGATAATGGGTGTCTGACTAGTAACATATAATGGGTGTCTGACTACTGAGAGATAATGGTTGTGTGACTACTGACTGATTATGGCTGTGAGTCATCTGCCACATAATGGCTGCCTGACTAGTCACAGATAATGGCCGTCTGACTAGTCACAGATAATGGCTGATTGACTAGTCACATATAATGGGTGTCTGCTTAGTCATAGATAATTGCTGTCTGACTAGTCACAGATAATGGCTGTCTGACTAGTCACAGATAATGGCTGTCTGACTAGTCACAGATAATGGCTGTCTGATTAGTCACAGATAATGGCTCTCTGACTAGTCACTGATAATGGATGTGTGAATACTCACAGATCATCGCTGTTGGTGAGTGAGGAAATGGGTCCATGAGCTGTGGTAACAAGTGACGGATACGCTGCGTCTCCCATACTGAACATGCTCCAGGTCAAGGAAGACAATGTTGATGAAAAACTGAAATACACAACAATGTAGAGAGCGAGTGAGCAGTTTGATAGATAGCCAGCGTGCAACAAGAGCGGACAGACAGATAGGCAAGTAAAGACATATATATATATATATATATATATATATATATATATATATATATATATATATATATATATATATATCATAGAGACGAACTGACAGACAGACAGCCCGAGAGACAGATGTAAACATGTTTTTGTTGTTTGGTATTTGACTGTCAGTCTAGTGCACAGATAGATAGAAGAATGGACTGTTTGTTGTTTGTTGTTTGTTGTTTGACCCTCAGCGTAATGCACAGATGAATAGAAGAATAAGCTTGTTGCACTCCATTCTATTATATTTGATGTTTGAAAGTGATGGCAATATTGGTCAAGTAACATCTAGTGTAACAACGATTCAAACGTCCAATGGAAACGACCACAGCAACTCGACAAATACCTGTAGCTTACTCTTGCTGACGATTCGTTATAATTTATTCACATATTTCACAACACGCAGCTCTACATGAATATACTGATACATGATTATAATTTGCAAACAGTCCAACTACACTGGGCCATCAAAGTTCATGAAGTAACTGATATACTGTGCCGTTTGTATAGTCTAAGTCCGCAAATTAATACCAAAGAATAACATCGTCAGTTATCATGATATAAGCATTAGCATACTGTTCAGTAGGCACATATACATCTCTGGCACTCATACAATGGAATAGCTTCTATATATGTAAACACCTCAATGAACATAAAACACATCGGCCAGAGCTCACACAAACGCAGCCATTCTGGCTGAAGACACTGCCAAAAGATAAATGTCGTTACTCGGCACGCGCGTCTACATAATTATTTTATTTGAAGTCATTGTAATATAGCGACGTTCTTGTTGAGCACCGCGATTGTCCAAAATCATGAACACATCACGGTGCACAAAAAGAGGCGCAGCATTATTACCTTCCCCCCTCCAGAGAAAACTGAAAGTTTTCTAAAGAACGGCCAACAATGCACCACAAAAATAATGCGCGACAGTCAGAGTCATGTCAAAGTGCGAATAATATCTAATCAGTATCATAAAGTATTTTAGTGAAAAATACTAAGTAAAATGCATTCAATACTTTCACTGTGAATTTCATTGAGTAAATAAATGTTCAGTTGGAAAATAAAGTCATTCAATAGTAATGTCTTTATAGAAATGTTATTGTTGCAATGCGCACTCGTAGCTAGCAATGTCAACAAGAATGAAGATCGTACACAGAGCAGCTAACACTCTCATTCGGATATAGCATCAAAGTTCGAATCAGTCTCATGGCTGCATACATCTTGACAGAGTGTCGGCCAGCACATTCTTATCACCATCAATGGGCTGAATGTCATAATCGTAAGCTTGTAGGTTCATGGCATACCGAGCCACTCGTGGATTTGTCAAATTTGCTTTCTGTAAATATGTTAGAGCTCGTTGGTCAGTCTGTATTGTAAAGTGAGCTCCAAGTAAGTATCTTTGCAATTTGGTCACAGTCCAAACAACAGCGAGGAGCTCTCGTTCGATGACCAGATATCTGGATTCGGTGCTGCTCAATTTCCGACTGACGTACAGGACTGGATGGAAAACTCCGTCCACACACTGCATCAAGGAACCACTCATTTCGTCCTGACATGCATCAATCCTGAGAACGAATGGTAAACGTGAGTCAGGTAATTTCAAAAAAAGTTCAGTAGAAAAATATTTTTTGATGTTATTTAATGCTTCATCGCATTCATGATCCCATCTAATGTTACTAGGTGAGCCCTTCATGATTAACGAAGACAGAACTGACGTGATGGAAGAAAATTTTGGAATGAATTTACGATAAAAATTAATCAGTCCGAGAAGACTCCGAACTTCTTTCTTAATTTTAGGTACAGAAAGATTTAGGATACGAGACACAGTGGTATAATCAGGTTTAACTCTTAAAGGCCGGAACGACGCTGGTAGCGTACATCCACAAAACCCCTAGAAGCCGAAACGACGTTGGGAACGTCACTTTTGTGTTCTGTGAAATTTGTTCCGTATTTTCATTATGACTCATAAATGAATACTATGTGTAGAATATCACTAAAAATCCTTCATATTCTAATTCTAAATTCATTTATCTTTACTGTGATGTATAATATGTGTGTCTTTGTTGTGTAATAACTCAGAAACTTTAGAATTTATAAAGGTACTGCTTTAAGGTACAAAAATAATTCTGGCAAAACTGATGAAAAAATTTCGGCCTGCAAGAGTTAAGACAGCCAGGACCGACTCTGTGTCCCAAGAATGAAATCTACTGAAATCCTATCAGAATTTTAGAAGATCTAGCTGTAAGGTTGAGATCGAAGAGTAGGAAGTAAGGATGAAAGACCAGAAATATGTTCATCCCACGAATCGTGAAACAAACAAATATCTATACATATATAAAAGGCAACGTCTGTCTGTCTGTCTGTTACTTCAGAACTCGAGAACAGCTGAACCGATTTTGATGCGGTTTGCTTCATCGTATTTGAAATTTCTCTGAATAGGTTTTAAGCTATATATCATAATGATACAACATCAGGAGGCTGAGCAGTGAAGAAAAAACTCATTCTAATCTCAATGGATGTAAAAACTCTACGTTGACCCTTATTATGGGTTAACGTCCTTAGCTTACAAACTGTATGTCATAGATTTGTCTTCCGTTACGTTAAATTTACAAGTGCGTTGTTTTCTATTTTGCAAGCTTTCTAAACCGGATTCCTGACACAATCACTACCTAACACACCTGTAAGGGAAGGAAAGTTTCAATAATACTCAGCTATGTAGAGTTGTTCACGATACGCCTGTAAGAATACGTTACATTCACTAAGTTTGTTCTGTGAATGTGACCTGACCTTGGCATTTTGCACCAGATTCTAATTCTAGGAGATGTTTGACGCCCCTGTAGATTTACGAGCAACGGTTCTTTATGGGACTGGAAGGCCCGAGATCTGTTGTCGTCGTTAACTTCAAACAAACCAAACCAAAAAAACCACTGAAATACTAACGCCAACACTGAAAGTCGTAAATAGTAGCAGTAGAAAAACGTTTTGTGGGCGTGTGAGTGTGTGTGTATGTGTGTGTGTGTGTGATGGGTCATCTCTCATCTCAACCCGTAACCCGTCATGGGTCGTAGGGGTGCCATGGTGGAAGCCTCAAACAGGGTCCTCCACTGCTCTCTATCCTCAGCAATGCGTACAAGTGTGGAAAAACCGTGCCCTGCCAATTCTTTGATGTTATCAGCCCAGGATTTTCTTTGCCTTCATCTTCTTCGTTTACCTTCAACTGTAATGTGTAAAATTACCTTCGTGTGTGATGGTTACATTATTTAAAATAAAAAAAAACAACAATTTTACAAACTGGAAATAATCCTAATGTCTTTAACATTATTTGGTAGCAATTTAATTATGCCCGTTCATTAAGAGAAATTGAAAAAGTATAACATGGGTGCAAGTATAAATGTGTATGTGAAGGAGTAGTTTTATACGTGTATTAGTTACCTATTATTGCCAATGTTTCAATGCACATGTCATTGTAAATTTAAAATTTCCACGGAATGTGAATACGGATGTTAAAAAAATAATAAAAAAATGAGAGAACGGAGACAAAAAAAGGTGCTCCCAGGTTGAGGCCCTTGCATTGCACTCCGGTTGGGTTGACCCCTGCGATCACCCCAAATGCAGGTGACTCGGGTGCGTAATGTTTTCGTAGGAGGGTCTGCGTTCATGCTATTCCCTGATTAATACAATAAACATGAGTGGTGGATATTGTACGTAATTTATTTGACATTGTTAGATATCATGATATGACGAGAGGTAACATACATTACATAAAACAAAACCGAATGAAGAAAGTCATTTAATTCAAAGACTTGTGATTCATACGTGTTGTCTATATACTTGGCAAGAAATGCAATAGTGCAATTAAAACCAAAAAAAACGTTAAACTTGGACATCTACTAGCAATTTTCGCATTTTAATATTCATATGGCAATATATACATATTAGTTCACATGTTCGTAATGAAAAATATAGAATGTAAAATGTACAACTTACGCAAATCTTGGCTTACAGACTGTTTGCTCATAGAAGTAGGTTAAGGCACTAGCAGGTGTCTTTTTTCACATGTTCTTGGGGGTCGTTCCTTTAACAATAAATTCCCACTTTGACTCCGTGTTTTCAGTTTGCTCAGATCCTGGTTTCCTTATTAAAATGATAGAGATTTCTTAGGCTTAAGTCCTTCAAAATGCTCCGACAAAGTCAGATCTGATAAATGGAATTCTGATTCTAACTTCTGCAGTCTGGTCGTCGTTTTGGCAAACGATTATCACAGTGAACAAGACTTGCAAAAAATGTCAGATTATATTGCCTGCCTTCCCCCGCATTTGTTTGTTACGATGCTAAGCAGAGTGCCAATCGTTTCAAACATGCGTGTTTTGTGGGATGATTCAAAATATTTCCACGCAGGAAAAATTATGCGCATGATGCAGAAGGTCACGTCTCCCATGTGTGCAATGAAAACATCCGATCCTCTCTCGGCAATGTTTACTAATATCTTCTTACATCTGCCCGGACTATTGCAATATTTCCGCTCAGGTGTGTCCGACTGCGTGTCTGTAATTTGTCCACGGACAGGTAATTTATCGCCCGGCACGAATTATCAATTAAAAGGTAAAGGAACCCGTTACACGCCCATTGAGGCATATTGGAAATATGGTGTTAGGCCCATATTATCTTGACCATCGGCACACGAGGAGTGATGTGGTCGGCATGTCCTCAGAAGAGACCCCGATGCCATCACAAGAACAGCTATGCTTTGGACCCCTGAAAGAAAACGAAAGAGAGGCCGACCAAAAACAACCTGGCGGAGGACTGTGGAGGCTGAGATGCAAAGAATGAACCAGAGTTGGGGCACTGTACGAAGGATGGCCGCCTACCGAGCAAAGTGGAATCAATTTGTTGTTGCCCTACAAGACGCCACTAGGCGTGATGGCCACTGACTGCTTTGACGGTCGGCGGCTAAGGATCAAAGAAGAAGAAGAACGCATTATCAATGCTTAATCAAAGTCGCTGGGGCAATTTTAGTGTTGATCTGTAGTGTGCTGTCCGTCACACCCGAGATTAACCAACATGATTGTCTGCTTTCCTAGCAGGGAGGAACGGGTAACCAAACAGGCATGATGACTTAACACTGAAAGGAGTGTAAGAATGTTTGAAAATACAAAATGTCTGCTAAATAGCACAGAAAGAAAGATGTGCTGACAATTGAAAAGCATGTAATAAGTCAGTACAGCAACTGTCACAGAATACGGCCGTAGTGGACAAGAGACCGACCCAAAATTATGCGACATACCCCCTATCCTAAGATATTTGTAGAATATCAAGCTTTGGGGCGGTCACTTTTCCGTGGGTTTTACTGTGCACTGGTTTCTCTTTCGTAGAGTTTTCCTCTCTTTTCTTATCTCGGTTGCGAGTGACTGAGCTTCTCGCTAGGCAGTGTGTGCGGTTTTGAATGTACCGAGACACATCTGGCAACCGTCTAGTCCAAAAGTAAACCTCCTTAAGGTTACTCACAGTGGATCGCCAGAGGGTAACACGTGTGCTGATTTTATAAAATGAGGCCTTAGTGGGAGTGGGACAACTAATTGTCGAGTTCCTGGCCTAGTTCGTCGAAATAAGATTCCATCTTCAGTGTGCAAAGTTACAGCTGAAGCATGGGTTTCCGTTTTCTGACGCTGTGCAGAGTAAGGTGCTATGGTTATATCATTAATTTGCGCTTGGCGTAACTCTGTTGTATTACACAGAAGTGGTGTGTAGAGGTACGAGCTGTCCAATGTTGGGTGTTGGATACTCTGCTCAAACTCTTTCTTCGTAGTCTCGTCCTTCTGGTTGTCCGTGTTATGGCCAACAGAGCAATCTCGCACAAACTGTTTAATATCGTGTCGCATACCTGGCCAGAAGTTGTTCAAGGAGACCTGTTTTACTTGGGCGTAAGAACCTTTATGGATGAGGCATAGTTGAATGCATTTCCTGCATTAGGCGGGTGCGATAGGGTAATGGGACAACTAACTGTCTCTTGTTCCCCACCCGTCTATACACCAACCCTTTCTGCCTGTAATATGCTCCCTGATGAGTATGGGAGTAATTGACATTCAACTTAGAAAAGCAAAGTTGTAGGGTTTTGTCATCCCTTTGTGCTTTCTTCAGCTCCAAAATATTAAGGATGCTTAGAGACGATGCTCAGGGGCCGCTGGGGTTTGTCCTGTGTTCTCTATCTTTTGTGTCGGCCTGGAGTCACGAGAGGGATCTCCAAGAAAGTAATATTTCCTCAATAAAATCAGAGGGTAGACTAAATTGTCTACAACAGCGGCATTGATTATTCCCCGTACATATCGGGTTGAGCAGAGGTCAAGGAGGAATTCTTTGAGCTGCTTAAAAGGACAGTGGATGACTGCCTAGATGAAATTATCATGCTCGGAGATTTTAATGCCAGAGTTGGAAATGACCATGCTAGATGGGGTGGAGTTATCGGAAGATATGGAGAAGATACTCTCAATGACAATGGAAAGCGACTCCTTAGATTCTGCAGTGAGCAGAATCTGATCATTACCAACACAAAGTTCCCCCGTAAGCGCATACATGCATACACTAGGTGTGTACCAACAAAGAATGAGAAGTCAGTGATCGACTATGCCATTGTTAGGAGGAACTCATTCAAATATGTCCGGGTTGCTAGAGTCTGGAGGGGGCCAGAGATTGGAAGTGATCACTTCCTGCTTACAATCAAAAGAACAACTGAAAGAGTTGCTCAGCCTAGGAACTGCCCAACATCACGCAAGAAACCAAGTAAACGAACGGAAGAAATGAGCATTAAGACCTACAAGCTGAGAGAGCCAGAAATTAAGACCAAATATCAGGGGCTTATTGCTACAGCGGTGAGAAACACAGAAGAACAACCTGATGACTTGAAAACCCTCTGGCTTAAATTCAAGGACATCATAAAGACAGCTGCTGCAGAAGCATGTGGTGAAGTTCGACTTGGGAACAAGAGAAAGAGGACACCTTGGTGGACAGAGGAAGTCAAAGAGAAAATAAGAGAGAAGAAAATGGCATGGAAACAATACTTAGCAGCTAAAAACACAGCAGGACAAATAGAGAAATATAGAGAATATGTGATACTTAGAACCGAAGCATAGAACAAGGTGCTAGCAGCAAAACAGAAGTCCTGGGAAGAATTTGGAGAAAAGCTAGAAAAAGATGCGCAAGAAAACCAGAAATTGTTCTATAAGGCCCTAAAGAACATGAGGAAGGAAAAACAATGCCCTCTCAAATTTATAAAGGACAAGCAAGGCTAATTGCTTACTGCCCCGAAGGAAGTAATGGAAAGATTGAAAGAATATTTCTCAGACCTCCTTGATGGTCAGGAATGTCAAGCATCAGAAAGGATAACCACTAGCACAGAAGAGGAAACAAATGGTGATGAAGATGACATAAAGATGGAAGAACTGAAGGCAGCACTGGAGAAAATCAAGATGGGCAAAGCAGCAGGGCATGATGGTATAACACCAGAAATGGTTAAGTACATGGGAGCATCAGGCGACCTATTACTCTTAAGGGTCCCACAGGCAGCGTGGTGCAACAAGACCATACCAACGGACTGCGAGATTGCCATCATACCACCAATTTTTAAAAAGGGTGACAATCGACAATGTGGAAACCATAGAGGCATATCCCTTCTCAGTGTCCCTGGTAAAATCTACTCTAGAATCCTAGAGCAGAGACTCCGACGCCTAGCTGAACCACAATTGGATGAGATCCAGTGCGGATTACGAGCAAACCGAAGTACTCAAGACCTAATCTTCACACTCAGACAGCTGAGTGAAAAGGCCTTTGAGTATAAGAGTGAGATCCATCTTTGTTTCATAGATCTGGAAAAGGCATTTAACAGGGTCCCCTGGAGCAAACTTTGGGACTGTTTGGCAAGGAAGAACATTCCAGCACCTCTGATTCATGCTATACAGAGCTTCTAAAGTCTTGCAGAAATTATGTGAGGACAGCAAACCATAAGTCAGAAGAGTTCAGGACCACCACTGGTGTAAGACAAGGTGATATCCTGTCACCTTGTCTTGTCATACTCTTCAAGGACGATGTTATCAAGTCATGTAAGGAGAGAACAAGAAAGTATTCAGTGGGGTACTGGAAGATGAGACAGGTATTTATTTCAGAGCTGGCATTTGCTGATGATGTTGCCCTGATTGCTAAATCAGAGGCACATCTCCAATCCAACCTGCAAGTCTGGAAGGAAGAGCTGGAGAAGAGAAGGATGGTCATAAGTAGCTCTAAAACAAAATCCATGATGATATCACGAGAAGAAAGAAGACATCAGAATAAGCTGGGAGAACAGGTCATGGAGCAGGTTGACCACTTTAAATATCTCGGAGCTATTATAGACCGAAAGGGAGGCATCAAAGAAAAGTTGGCCACTCGAAAAGCAGCAGCTGTGAGACTTTTTCAGGCCATAAATCGAGGATTCCGCAGCAAGAGAGAGGTTGGTAAGAAAACGAAGATGGCTGTATACCGCTCCACCTATGTCCCAGTCTTGACATATGGATGCGAGTCATGGGCAATGACTACAACCCATAAAAGCCAGATCCAAACCTCAGAAATGAGGTATCTAAGGAAGGTGGTTGAAGTAACAAGAAGAGACATGGTCCGCAACCAGACGATACGTCAAGGCCTAAAATCCCACCCCCTGCAGACCCAAGTAGAACAGTCCCAACTAAGATGGTTTGGCCATGTCTGCAGAATGGGAGAAGATCGGCTACCACGACAAGCATGGGAAACAAAGAGCCAAGGATCCAGACCCCCAGGACGACCCAGAGTCCACTGGGAGGACAACATTAGACAATCTTTGAAGGACCGAGGACTAGAATGGAACCAGGCCAGGAGGAAGACATCCGATAAGATAGTCTGGCGCTCTCTCTTCCAAATCTCTACACCTCACGGTAGAAGGGGAACGACTAAGTAAGTACATATTGGGTTGAGACATCAATTTCCGCTACCGGAAGAAGCATAGGCTTTATACTCTTCTAGGGCCAAGTTATGAGAGAGCATGCATCATGAGGAATAGAGAGTGCATTACATGACAGAGTGTTTATCATGAGGCATAGAGAGTGTATAATGAGACAGAGTCTATTATGAGATAGCGAGGAAGGTAATGAGAGAGTGTGTATCATGACACAAAGTGTATAATAAGACAAAGAGTGCACCATGAGACAAAAGAAGGTATAATGAGACAATAATCCATCATCAGACAGAGAAGCAAGTTATGACAGAGTGTGTTTAATGAGACACAGAGAACGAACGAACTTTATTTTCAAACATTTAAGAATTGGGCGCGCAGGCCTATCTAACATTCTACCCTTCCACTCTCATTTATCTTGCAATCTACTGTGGCGAGAAGGATAATTTTGGATGATAGTATCAATACGTTATTTGATCTAGATAAAGAATAGTTTTTTCAGACTCGAGAAAGAGAGCTGGTGAACTATATGTAGGGATTGCACAAGATAAAGTCGGGTAGTCAACCTCACAGGTCTGATATAGAAGTAAAGAACTGGCAGGTAATTCACCCTCTCGCTAGACCTATCCTATGTCTCAATAGGAATGTGAATGTTGCTCGAATTTACTCCCTATCACACAGATTTGCTTTAACACAAATAAACAAAAAACACTGGAACATTGAAAAAAATTGAATAACCAGTTCCAAAAATTAGTCAGATTATTTTAGTGATTAACAGTTAAATGGTAAAACATTAATGTCTCAAATATATATATATATATATATATATATATATATATATATATATATATATATATATATATATATATATATATATATATATATATATATATATATATATATATATATTATATAATATATATATATATATATATATATATATATATATATATATATATATACTGTTCAAAAAAAGAAACGCATAGCTACTGAATGCACACACATATCCATAATTTTGACATTCAATAACTTTTTTAATTTAATGAGTTAATTGTTCAAATTGCACACAAGAATACCTTAGGGTTCAACCAATCAATTGACAGTTGTTTTGCATCTGGGTCACGAGAGTTTTTTGGCGTACGGGCTTTCCCGTTAGTATGGTGTGTGGCCTCCTCTTGCATCGATCAGCGGACTGGCATCTCCTGGGCATGGATGCGATCAGACGTCTGATGTGGGCCTGTGGAATGGCTGCCCACTCTTCCTGGAGTGCCTGGAACAGATCACGACGATTGGCTGGAGCAACGTCTCGGCGACAAACATGTCTATGCAGCTCATCCCACAGGTGCTCAATCGGACTCATGTCTGGAGACAGGGATGGCCAGGGAAGGGTGAGAATGTTGTTGGCAGTCAGGAACTGCGTGGTCAACCGTGCACAATGGGGTCTGGCGTTGTCCTGTTGAAACACAGACCTTTGGGCAGCCAAAAGTGGAAGGACATGGGGTCGAAGAATTTCGTTGACGTATCGTTGCGCATTCAAGCCTCCTTCAATGTGCACCAATTGACTCCTTCCGTTGTAACTGATCATTCCCCACACCATTGCACCTCCACAACCGTGTGGCGGAGCTTCATCAACGCAATTTTGGGCAAAACGTTCATTTCGCCTACGGGAGACCCTACGCCGTCTATCATGACGCTGCAACAAAAAAAGAAGATTCGTCACTAAGCCAGACACGTCTCCATTGATTGTCAGCTGCCCAGGGACGATGCTGGTTGGCCCAAAGAAGTCGATTTTGGCGATGGCGGTGCGTAAGGACAGGTCCTCGGTGAGGTCATTGTGCCCAAAGTCCAGTGTCATGCAGTCTATTCCGGACAGTTTGATCAGACAACATGACGTCCTGCAGGCAATGACTGGGCAGTTGAGGAAGCTGTTGTAAACCTGTCTCTGAGGTGACGAAGCCGAATAAAGCGATCCTCCGCTGCTGTTGTCATTCTGGGTCGTCCACTGCGATGCCGGTCTTCAACTGAGCCAGTGGCTTTGAACCGGTGCCAAAGTCGACTGATGGTACTTGTTACGCACAAATAATTACTTTTTCCAAAGTCTTTGTATGATCATTTTTCGTTTGTATGATCATTTTTTGACTGAAATGTGTATTATGTTTTTTACAGTCAAAGGGACATAACCCGAGATATTGAGACTACAATTTTTTAGGAGTTTGCCTTCTCTTGTATAGAGACACGTTCGGTCTATAATTTCTTGTACGAAGCGTGACCATATCTCCTTATTTGGTAGTATCAGTCAACTGTTGTAGATGTCTGAAACCTGTCTTAACGCTTCTGTTCATGACCATAAAAGGCGCGACTGTGTAAGACTTTTATCTCGAATGTTCTTAGAATTGCTTTGTGTGAATTGATACTCACGTAGATGAGTTCTGCGCATGTCAAAAACTGGGAGTTCGTTCTGTATGTTCCGCCCAACTGGGGAGTTTAGAAATGGTCTGAGTAGCGAGCGGACGCAACCTGCGTCTTGTGATTTTCTGAGGGAAATACGTTGTCTTTGTGAGTTAGTTAGCTAACTAGACTATTTCCCAGTATTATTCAAGCCTGCCTGGAGGCATATGTTCGTGGTTGATTTTCCGAAATAAGGTAATTCCTCTTGTATCGAACTTTATGCTATCATCTAGAAGTTCGTCATTTTTTCGCTCTCTGCTCGCCTGTGTGATTCAAAATGGAGAGGTGCTTTGACTAGGATTAAGTCACCGGTATCTTTATACCTGAACTAGTTATATATATATATGGGTCGCTCTAGACCAACAAGACTATTGTCTGTGTTCCAGGATTCGTTATATCAGAGATCACGTCCAAGTCAGATGGTTAGACTTAGAAACGTTATAAAGGTCGGTTTGACCTGTATGCCCAGTATGCTATTCACGTGCAGACAGTAAACGGACTTATTGTATACATCTGATCTGCTAGCATCAGAAAGGGAGCATTTATTGTTGTCTATGAACATTGAAGATCTGCAGCTGACACTGTTGCAGAAGTTATATATAATATTTATACAGCTTCACGAACCAGAACTTTAAGCTATCTGTTTACAATACAACTATTGAGTATTGAATCCTACATGACTATCAGCTAGTATGATTTTGAATGCTGCATTTGTTGAACTATGTTGATGAAGTATATATATATCCTGACTGTTTGTGGCGTGCAATAAATGGTATAAAAGATAAAGGGAAGTTACCATTTCTATGACTCTACACGTCATGTTGCCTGTGTTGTACCCTGTGAACTATTCTACTGCAACGTACACAGCAACATCATAAACCAGATAAGACACCTACATCTTGCTCTTTAATACCTGGTGTCGATAGGGGTGGCAAGTGGTCGTCAATCTTATAACGGAGCTAACGTACCTGGCATTTTCCTGGCGCACCATTATCATTTCAATCTAAATCCACCCTTATCATTTTTGGTGGCCAGATGTTGGTTTATTCTGGTACCAACTCTCAAGGGGGTCAACAAACCCAGACATCATCATCAAGCTTTCAACATTACAGCATCAACTACCACCTTACAAGAAATTGTGTAGAAAGTATCCGGATTTACTGACAGTTGTTGATATTTTGAAACTACCCGGCGCTGCTCGGCAGTATTGAAATATGTCTACAACTTGAAGGACAAGTACCGAGCGAATGGATTTCCTGATCTGTTAAGAAGAAGGACAAGTGCCGTAACAACTGTTCCAGTAGTAGAATTCTATCGCAGATTCAGAAGGTCAAGTTCAGAAGCTGTTTCCGGTTAGAAGCTCATTTCCTTCGTCATGGCAGTCTATAGGAGCAGATGTCGATCAACGTTGGATCGTCTATCCTGAGAATGCTGACGACATCCTGTTATGCACCGTGCTGACGTTTGGGACATACAGAAGTTAAGTGGCCTGTTTTGTTTGCGAACTGTGCCCTTATGTTCTAGCTGAGCCTTCTAAATTCTTTCACACTTTTTGCTATTTGTTACATGTTAAATGTTATTTGTATTTGTATATTTATATGTTTATATTTCAGCGGGTTTTTCGGTTGGGCGGTGTCTTTCAGTAGAAGATACCACGTCACAGAGGTTCTACTGTTAGCGTTTTCGTTAGGGACTGTGCGAATTTCCTACTGTGAAATTTGCTAGCGACAATCGTTGCTATATCTGTTTAGTTGTGACGAGTTGTGCTTTATTTTCGTTTTTTGTATTTTTTTTTTCTCTCTTTCTGTTTTTTAGTTTCGATTTCAATTGTTTGTATTTGTAGGTCTCCTCTTTTCTATTATTCAGTTTTTTATAAAATTGCTGTCTATACACTGTAGCGTCATTTGTTTGTCATATCTTCGCATATTTCTTTTTAGTTTTCGCTGTGTAGTTATTTGACTGATGCGAATGTTTTCGTATTGACTTTGATCTTTGTTGTTGTTTACATTTACTCTGATCTTTGTTATTGTTTACATTGACTTTGATCTTTGTTGTTGTTTACATTGACTCTGATCTTTGTTATTGTTTACATTGACTTTGATCTTTGTTGTTGTTTACATTGACTTTGATCTTTGTTATTGTTTACATTGTTGGTGACCTTTGTTATTGTTTACATTGTCTTGTTATTGTTTACATAGTTCTTGCATAGTTAGCTTTCACTATTGATACATATATGCTCATGCACTATTGGTCTATAGTGCACTTATCATAACTAACTTGTGGTTTTTGGCTTATGCACTATTGTAGTGCAGTTATGATAAATAACTGATGGTTATGCACTGATTTGTGTAGTGCACTGATGATTAAGAAGTGACTTGTGATATTATTATACATTTGATAATACAAGTTGGTGTCAAGTCTTGTTTCCCACAGAGATTGGGGTAAACATAGTGATTATACAAGCACTTTATTAAGTCTTGTTACTATTAGGGTTGAAATAAGATAGTTATTTATTTCAGGTTCTGTACTCACATTTTAGACATCATGTCTACATTGGAGTACTTTATTGAGCAGGGTAAAGCCCTTGGGAAGACAGGTGATAAGTTGGAAGAATTTGCGACTGTTCAATATGCCAAGGCATTGAAGTCGGAAGAAAAGAAAATGAAAGAACAAACTGAACAAAAGAGAATAGAGGCTGAAATAGAACAAAAGAAACTGCAGATGCAGGTGGATGAAAAGAGATTCCAAATGGAAATGGAAAAACAAAAAAGAGAAGCAGAATCTCAGGAGAAGAGACTTGAAAAAGAGGCTGAAAATAAGAGACTTGAATTACAGGCTCAGGCTGAAGAAAGAAAGTTACAGGCTGAGGCTGAAGAAAGAAGGTTACAAAGAGAAGCTGATGAGAGAAAAGCAAAAATGGAGCATGAAGAAAAACTCATAGCTTTAGAGTTAGAGAAGTTAAAGTTATTGAACGCTGGTAATGCTAATGATGCAAATAAAGTGTCAGATAAGACTAATGCTAAGGATTTCAAGCTTAATCTACCAGCATTTAATGCCTCAATTGATGATATAACATTTTATCTAGATAGATTTGAAAGTGCATGTAAGGTGCATAATATAGATAAAACATTATATGTTTATGATCTGTCCAAGATACTTAGAGGTGATGCTTTGACTTTGTTGAGTATGGTAGATGTGCCTGACAAAAACAACTATGAGGTTGTCAGAGCAGCATTGTTAAAGAAGTACCAACTTAACGAGGACGGATATCGTCTTAAATTTAAAAACATGTTACCAGAAACTGGAGTTGAATTCTCTGAATTCATCTCAAGCATACGTCTTACTTTTTTACGATGGGTTGAGTTGTCTAAGACAGAAAGTACATTTGAAGCCCTTATGGACTTACTACTTAGAGACAAGGTTATGTCTTCTGTTAATGAAGCTTTTCTTTCTTTTCTTCATGAGCGTAAGCCTAAAAACATAAAAGAAATGGAAGAATACTGTAGCCAGTATGTTACTGCGCATCCTCACATAACCATTAGCAACTCTAAAGTAAAAGAAGGTCTGCCAGTTGCTTCGGCAGCACCTTATGGCCCAAATTTTATGCGTAAATTTCAGGGTAGCCAGCAGAATTTCAATAAAAAGAGTAACCGTAATTATGCCCAGAATCATAGCAATCAATTCCAGGGAGATTCTTCTTCCCAGAACTGCAGACAACCTAATATTCCACGGTATTCTACTCCCGGTAACTTTAGAAATTTTCATAAAGGTAATCGGTATAGAGGAAAATATTTTTTGCAGAGACCTCAATACCAAGATAATAGAGGTTCTCAACAGCATAGAGATGGTAATGACAGTTATGGAAACTGGAACTCAAACCAGGATAAAAATTACAGTAGGGACTTTAATGATAATTGCAGAGGCAATAATGGTCGCGGTAGATCGCAACATAAGAGAAAAAGATATCAACAGACGAATTCTGTTCAACAAGAATCTCAGGGAGCAGATAAACAGATTAATAGTGATAAAGACCATAATGCTATCGGATGCTCATCTTTTGATTTTGGTAGAGCAAATAAATGTATCTGTTAAAACTCTTTCTTTGTGTGTAGTTGTTAACTCATACTGGCTACTAGTTGTTGAATCATGCTTTATTTGCTAAATGATGTGAATGTCCACCAGTGGATAAATGTAGATGTTGGGACTGGTGTAGTAAAGTGTAACGATTGTCAACTCATCAAACCCAGCACAGTTTTGGTCATACAGGTCATCTTGTCCTGGAACGTGATGAGGCTCCGACAAGAATGTGAGTGTAAACAATGAGTGTGTATCTGAATGTCAGTACGCGAATGGTAGAATGATTCGATAGAGTTGACAGGTTGGTAGTACATCACTCATACTCACACTGTTCGAATTCAAGAAGTACTGGAACTACGGTGGTCTTTTTATAACATTTAATGGGACGCACACTTGGACAGTACGTGTATGGTTACAGGAACAAATGTCGACATAGACAGCATAATGTTGATCACAGGAATATCATCTTAAGTTAGCATTCATGCTTGGCAAATATCATAATGGAGCATTCGTAAATAAGCATTCAGCGTTCCATCATGTAAATCATCTGGCTTTACTGACTGGGCACGTCAGACCATAACCAATACATAGGAAGGCTCCTAGACCTAACCTCGTCTAGCGAATATTCCTTCACGTAAAGTTCAATATATATATATTTCATAATATAGGAATCCCAGACATGGGTTCTCACATGTAGCAGTGATCTCTTGGTTCATCGAGCGATAGTACAGGCATCCCTTTTTCTCACTCGATAAATACAAAGTATATGAATTTCAACATGGCTGTTCTCTCTCTCGTGAGCTTCACTCACTATAGAATATAGACCAAAATTAGTCATTCATTAAATGTCCTCATTTCTTCATAGCTTCTCTCATAGAGGTAATTGAATAATATCATACAATCCAGTGCTGATACATAGGAATGTCTTCTTCCTTTGAATGGATATTCTTTTTAAAAGTACCACTGTGCATCTGCTTATCAACAACGATGGCGAAGCCCAAGTTCATAATAAATTGTGGTTTTACCTTTTTATGCGAAATATAACTTTGCCATTCCTTGGCAAAAGAGAATAAACACTGGGGTAAAGTACATACAACATGTCTAAATGATTATCACTTTTCCCCATCCATATATAGATCACTATTTCGGCAAAAAGCCTGCTACAACAAAACTCGGCATCCTCACAGGATGACAGCCATGGATCACACCCCTTTGCTAGCGATACTTCCGCTGCATAGCCTTTGACCTTTTCTAGCGACAACCAAATTAGTTCGACTTAGAAATGCAAAGATATCCATATATAAGACAGACTCGTCCTACTCATACAAACACTACGTATAAATTCAGGCCATAGATATACTGAAGCAAGAACAATCTATTCCTACCCAGCCAAAGAATAAATCGCAGTAGGCCTAGAGTCGTCTGCGGAGTCCGATCGAAGATGACAGAACTATTTTCAAGGGAAGCAACCCAAAAATGACTTCTCCTTAAGCACTTAAAAAGGAAATACTTTGCTTACAAAATATTTGCGAACATAATAAGAATATAAATGTATTATATTGCAAGATAGTAAAAATTGCCCTTTACAGTCTTACCACACCTCCCGGGAAAAAAAAAAAAAAATTTTTTTTTTAAATACATCTAGGAGCACCGTAGAATAGGCTCACAACGCAAGAATACTGCGCAGATGAAAATATCAGGAATAACTATAATTCCTAATATGACTGGTGAGAATATATATCTCAAAATCTGAGAGAAATTGTTTCCCTACGAATAAATGTTTCCAGGAAGGTGTGATGTACGTATAATACAATTCTGGTAATTATACAATGCATACCAAAAATTCACACTATAATCTTAAATTTATGATTTATGAAGAAACAATCATCAAAGAACAGCGGTGAATTAACATCAATAAACCGCTAAGTAGCGATACCATCATTCTATTATTAAATTACAAATGTGTATCTTAGTAAAGAAACAAAAAATAACTGTTGTAAAGTTATACATATTAAAAAGATCCAATATTTAACAGTTAAGTGGCATCATGTGGGCATCTGGACAGAATGTCCGCCATCACATTTTCTGAACCACGGATAGCTCGTACCGAAAAATGAAAAGGTTGAAGAGCG
Source organism: Oreohelix idahoensis (assembly GCA_024509875.1). Taxonomy (NCBI): domain Eukaryota; kingdom Metazoa; phylum Mollusca; class Gastropoda; order Stylommatophora; family Oreohelicidae; genus Oreohelix; species Oreohelix idahoensis. The sequence continues at coordinate 282,535 of JAMPIV010009423.1, read as the reverse complement.
ATTGCGTATCGAGTTGATCTCGAGCTCTTCAAGTTCTTACTTTGGATAGCCGTAAGAGCTTTTTGGTCAGTTTCCACTACGAAATGCGCGCCCAGAAGGAATCTTTGGAGTTTGAGAATTGACCAAACCATTGCCAATAATTCACGGTCTAAAACCGAGTAATTCCTTTCTGCAGCATTAAGTTTTCTGGATATATACATTACAGGATGCAGAGTTCCAGAGTACTCTTGCATTAGTGCCGCTCCAATCCCAGTGGATGAAGCGTCACTACGAAGAACAAATGTCTTATCTGTTGTAGGTAACACTAAAATAGGTGGTGATGAAAACATAGTTTTGATCTTCTCTAGTGAAGATTGGCATTCATGAGACCAGTGAACCATGTTAGGCGACCCTTTCTTTAATAGTGTAGAGAGAGGTGCCATGATAGAGGACAGATTCGGAATGAAACGTCCATAAAATTGTATGAGACCTAAAAGACTTCGCACTTGCTTTTTAGTCCTAGGGATAGAGATGTTAAGTATCTTAGTGATATTATGGTCTTCTGTCTTCAAGAAACCGTGACCTACTCGATGGCCTAAGAAAGCAATTTCGCTAAAGCCAATACAAGCTTTAGATGGTTTTGCTGTCAGGTTATACTCACGCAGAGTTGATAATAATTCAACTAACCCTGAATAGTGATCTTCCCAAGTATCGCTGAAAAGACAGATGTCGTCTAGATAAGCAATGACATCTGACCGATACGATAGGATTCGACGCATCATGCGTACAAATGTAGCTGGTGCGTTCATAAGGCCGAAAGGCATAAAATTCCATTGGAAAAGGCCTCTGGGAGTAGAGAAAGCGGTAAGAGGTTTGGCGCGTTCGGATAATGGAACTTGCCAATATCCTTTAGACAAATCAAGTTTAGTGAAAAAATGCGATTTAGAAAGACGAGTAAGTAACTCTTCTAGTAAAGGCATAGGTTCAGCATCGAACTTCGTAACTTGATTCAATTTGCGATAGTCAACGCAAAGACGTATGTTATTGTCTTTTTTTCGAACAATAACCATCGGCGAAGAATATGCAGAAGTGGATGGTTCGATTATTTGTAAATCTATCATTTCATCCAACTCCTTTTCAACCTGTGTTTGGAAATGTATAGGGATAGGATAAGGCCTAACCCTAATTGGAGTATGTTCAGTTAGAACAATGTCATGCTCAATGACATGAGTTTGTCCAGGGATGTCAGTGAGGACATCCTGAAATGTTTGTAACATAGACGAAACTTGTCGCCGTTCTCCTAGAGACAAATCAGGAGAAACAGTAACGTCTTTCCATGATTCACTAGAATGAAGTGGGATCATTGGAAGCGGGAGATTAACATCCGAAAAACTTGTTTCCTCATCCTGTATTACAGACAGTGATGAGTAATGACCATGTTTGACATGAGAATCGTCCGTTGCCTGGAAAATAGGCTGTAGATAGTCAGGACGTTCATGGAACTCCGTAAGCATATTGATGTGGAAGGTTTTATGCTTCCCGTTAATATCGACGATGTAGTCAACATCTGAAATTTTCGATATTATATCGTACGGACCTTTCCAACTAATAAGGAGTCTATTTTCACGACAAGGTAGCAAAACAAATGCTTTGTCACCAGGACAAAGTTGTCGTAAAGTTCTCTTCTTATTAGCAAATTGTCTTGCCTTCTGCTTAGCAAATTCAGAAGAGGACGTTGCCAATTTGCATGCTTCGATAATCTTTTGTCTCAGCGCGATGACATACTCGTAAGAAGATTTTGTGTCATCGTCAATATTGTCAGCTGTTATAAGATCATGCAGCAAAGACATTGGGCCGCGCGGTCGCGCGCCAAAGACAAGTTCAAAGGGCGAAAACCCTGTATGTTCATTGGGGACCTCTCTGTACGCGAAGAGGGCCGCGGGTAAAACCCTATCCCAATCTTGAGGATGATCCTCAGTTATCTTCCCTAATAAGTTCTTAAGTGTTCTATTTAGTCGCTCGACCATCCCATTGGACATAGGATGATAGATGCTACTCAAAGATCTCTCTATCTGTAGAGTAGACATTACTTGAGACATGGTATCCGATATCAGTTGGGTGCCATGATCTGATAATATTTCTCCGGGGAATCCCAGCCGAGAAAATATAAGCCAAAGAGCATCTGCAATGTCAGCGGTAGTAATGCTCTTTAGAGGGATAGCCTCTGGCCAACGTGTGCACATGTCTACACACGTTAAGATAAACTGATGTCCTCTAGCAGATTTGATCTTGAATGGACCAATGATGTCTATCGCCATTTTCTGGAATGGACGAATAGGAATATCTGCAGCCTGAATAGGCGCAGCATGACGAGGACCTTTGGATTTGACTTCTTGACATACTTTACAGGATCGACAATAGATCCGTATGTCCTTGTTCACAAAAGGCCAAAAGAAAGCCGCAAGAACTCTTGACTTTGTACGGGAAAAACCCATGTGACCAGCACACTGAGAGTCGTGTGCATGTTGTAAGATCTTAACTCTCAAATTCTTGGGTACAAGAATCTGAGAATGACTTGACTTAGTGGAGTCTTGCACCATACGTACAAGTACGCCATTCTTCATTGTAATCCAAGATTTACAATTTGAATCTTTATTCGGATCACCTTTTGTTACAAGAGTGAAGAATTTCTTAAGAGTCGGATCTTCTTCTTGTTGTTTTATAAACGAGTCACGAGAAATTACCAAGGGATCATCTTGGTTATGCACTTCATTATCTTCAACAGATGAAGTTTCAGGCATATTGAGAGCTTGAGCTCTAGTGACTACTGCATTAGCAGATTGCATATTTTGATTTTCCCAAACGGAAATTTGCTCCGGAGTGCATTCTTTGACTCCGTGAATGCGACCGATGATAAGATCAGCGATCGGATCCGGCAAAAGACATGCGTGTACATCTCCTGTGAAGAAAGGAGTAGCAATCCTAATGATAGCGGTAGAGTATTTCTCTATGGTGCCGCCAAATGTTACGCATTTGACTACTTTGCCTGTAGAATGAGAAGGATCTATGAGTGACTGCCTAACCCCAATAGTTGTGCATCCAGAATCAAAAAGTACTGAGACTGGATTGTCATTTACTAAACCTTTGTGTAAGACAAGAGAACCTCTCCCATCATGCGCGATTGACGCAGGAAGAGCGGGAAGAGGATGGCCACAGCTTAAAGTAGACACTGTGGTTGGCTCAAATAATGTTTTGCATTGGGGGCACTGAGATGCTCTCCCAAAATCAAAAGCGGCACATGCCATATTATTAGAGTCATCATTATCTTTATTTTGTTTATAGGCTTCGTGGGACTCTTGCTGTGCAGAGTTCGCCTGGTAATGAGCTTTATGTTTTTTGAATTGTGCTCTACCTCTGTTATTATTGCCTCTGTACTTATCATTGTTTCCACTATTATAACCTCTACTCGGGTTTGAATCATAGCTCCTTTGGTTACTATCATCATATTCATTATAATGAGTATCTCGGTAATTATGATCCTGTTGTCTCCATGAAGGAAAACTTGGATAGTTTCTAGAATGACTTCCTTTGCGAAAGTTCCTGTAATTATGACCACCCCTGAATCGAGGGCTGTCAGCTCTTCTCCAGGTATTCGAAGAAGAACCCTGAAATGATTGGTTACCTTGGTTCTGATAACTGTAATAGTTACCTTTTTTATTAAACCTATTTTGAGGTCCTTGGAATTTGTGAGAGTGATTAGGGTTGTATGGTGTTGCAGAAGCAACTGGCATACCTTCTTTAACCTTACTGTTGCTAATAGCTACGTCCGGATGTGCAGTGACGTATTGGGTACAATACTGTTCCATTTCTTTTAGAGACTTAGGTTTACGCTCATGTAAGAATTCGAGGAAAGGTTTATTTATACTTGACATAATCTTGTCTCTGAGTATCAAGTCCATAAGGGCTTCATAAGTCTTTTCTGTTTTGGATAGCTCAATCCAACGATCAAATGTAAGACGTGTCCTTGCAATGAATTCTGAGAATTCTACACCTGCCTCAGGCACCATTGTCTTAAACAACTTCCGATAACCCTCTTCAGACAACTGATACTTCTTTAATAAGGCTGCCCTAATAACATCATAGTTATCTTTGTCAGCCTCTTCAACCAAACTTAAACTAGTCAGAGAATCACCTTTCAGATTTTCTGATAACTGGTTAGCATATTGTGATTTGTCCACATTATGTGCTCGACACGAGCGTTCAAATCTGTTTAGCCAGAATGTTATGTCATCACTGGAAGGGTTGAACGCTGGTACCTTGACCTTGTAAGTAAAGGGTTTACCATTACCACTAGATGCTTGATTAACATTACTTATGTTTGTTAACTTTAACTTTTCTAACTCAAATGCTAAAAGTTCTTTTTGGTGTTCATGTTCTCTTATTGCTTTTTTTTCTTGAGCTTCAGCTTGTAATTTTCTCTCTTCTGCAGCAGCCTGTAATTTTTTCTCTTCAGCAGCAGCTTCATCTTTTCTTTTCTCTTTTTCCATTTCCATCTGGAATCTTTTTTCATCAGTCTGTATCTGCAATTTCTTTTGTTCATCCTCTCTTTGTAATTTTCTTTCCTCAGCTTCTAATTTCTTTTCTTCAATCAATGCTTTTCTTTCTTCAGCAGCCAATGCTTTGTCATATTGAGCAACTGCCCATTCTTCTAATTGCTGACCAGTCATATCAAGAGCCCTGCCTTGTGTGATAAAATAATCTAAGGTAGACATCTTGTCTAATAAGATCAGTAATTTGCAAAAGTAAATAAATTTACTTTCTTAGTCTTAATCAAAGACTTTGTATGATAACTTTGTAACCTGTGAAAAATAGTACTTAACTATCCCAATCACTGTGGGAAACAAGCCTTACAAAGGTCTTGTATAAATCCTTATATAATAACAGCTATAAGTTGCTGGTTCACTCTATAATATAAGTGCAGTGCACCAGAAATAGTGTTTTATATCATCAACTGTGTACCTTTAGTAATAGCAATTAACTATCAGTTGATTCTTGTACATCAATTTATATGATCAACTATATTTTAAATAGTGTATGTCGATCAGGCACAAAACAAAACAGTTATACAGAAAAACATGAAAACATTTGCGGAAATGAAATAAATAAAATGGGAAAAACAATAAAAGATAAACCGCAAGAGGATAACAAATACAAATAACGCCACAGTATATAAATATAAATTGAGAATAGAACTGAAAGATAGAATAGGGTAGACCAACAAATTACAAACAAATCAAAACAAACTAAAGAACAGAGGAATATTACAAAAACAACAATGAGTACAGACTTCACAGCTAACACTAATAGCAACAGCTGTCGCAGCAAATTTTCAATCAAGAAAATTGCACCTATAGAAACGCACACATCAGACCCTCTATTACGTGGGATACTCTGCTGTGTGACACCGCCCAACCGAAACAACAACCCGCTGGATACAAACAAATATCACATATAAATAGTTAAACATAAATACATAAATGCATAAATAGTATGGCAATATGATGTAAATAGAGTGTTGCAGAAAGAATGTGTTGGAATGAAGGCTCAGTTACACTGCCTAATAGTACAGTACTGTGGTACTTTATTAAACAAATACTTCTGGTCTAATTATTTTAAATTCAACACAGAAATAGAAGCTCCATCGTTGATTTGAATGATAACAATCAATGTAGGACTTCTCAGTTCAATAACATTTTCTTTCGCAAACACTGTCAAATATTCTCCAGTCCTGATGTGTAATGTTCTATGTTTCAACCAAGCTTGCTGTGTAACACTGTCAGTTGTATGGCAAATGTCCAATGAACCAAATGTCAACAAACCCTGACCTAGTTACTGCATACTCTCGACAGGACAGGTCACGCTGACATCACTGTAGAGTTGTACTGCTGATGTATTTGTGTGTCGTAACAGACCCCAAGGAACGTCTGGTCTCAGTAGTTTACTTCTCAATATGGTCACTGTGCAGGTTGACCGAGGAAGCTGGCACACCAGTTGTTAAAACTCTTTCTTTGTGTGTAGTTGTTAACTCATACTGGCTACTAGTTGTTGAATCATGCTTTATTTGCTAAATGATGTGAATGTCCACCAGTGGATAAATGTAGATGTTGGGACTGGTGTAGTAAAGTGTAACGATTGTCAACTCATCAAACCCAGCACAGTTTTGGTCATACAGGTCATCTTGTCCTGGAACGTGATGAGGCTCCGACAAGAATGTGAGTGTAAACAATGAGTGTGTATCTGAATGTCAGTACGCGAATGGTAGAATGATTCGATAGAGTTGACAGGTTGGTAGTACATCACTCATACTCACACTGTTCGAATTCAAGAAGTACTGGAACTACGGTGGTCTTTTTATAACATTTAATGGGACGCACACTTGGACAGTACGTGTATGGTTACAGGAACAAATGTCGACATAGACAGTATAATGTTGATCACAGGAATATCATCTTAAGTTAGCATTCATGCTTGGCAAATATCATAATGGAGCATTCGTAAATAAGCATTCAGCGTTCCATCATGTAAATCATCTGGCTTTACTGACTGGGCACGTCAGACCATAACCAATACATAGGAAGGCTCCTAGACCTAACCTCGTCTAGCGAATATTCCTTCACGTAAAGTTCAATATATATATATTTCATAATATAGGAATCCCAGACATGGGTTCTCACATGTAGCAGTGATCTCTTGGTTCATCGAGCGATAGTACAGGCATCCCTTTTTCTCACTCGATAAATACAAAGTATATGAATTTCAACATGGCTGTTCTCTCTCTCGTGAGCTTCACTCACTATAGAATATAGACCAAAATTAGTCATTCATTAAATGTCCTCATTTCTTCATAGCTTCTCTCATAGAGGTAATTGAATAATATCATACAATCCAGTGCTGATACATAGGAATGTCTTCTTCCTTTGAATGGATATTCTTTTTAAAAGTACCACTGTGCATCTGCTTATCAACAACGATGGCGAAGCCCAAGTTCATAATAAATTGTGGTTTTACCTTTTTATGCGAAATATAACTTTGCCATTCCTTGGCAAAAGAGAATAAACACTGGGGTAAAGTACATACAACATGTCTAAATGATTATCACTTTTCCCCATCCATATAAAGATCACTATTTCGGCAAAAAGCCTGCTACAACAAAACTCGGCATCCTCACAGGATGACAGCCATGGATCACCCCCTTTGCTAGCGATACTTCCGCTGCATAGCCTTTGACCTTTTCTAGCGACAACCAAATTAGTTCGACTTAGAAATGCAAAGATATCCATATATAAGACAGACTCGTCCTACTCATACAAACACTACGTATAAATTCAGGCCATAGATATACTGAAGCAAGAACAATCTATTCCTACCCAGCCACAGAATAAATCGCAGTAGGCCTAGAGTCGTCTGCGGAGTCCGATCGAAGATGACAGAACTATTTTCAAGGGAAGCAACCCAAAAATGACTTCTCCTTAAGCACTTAAAAAGGAAATACTTTGCTTACCAAAATATTTGCGAACATAAGAATATAAATGTATTATATTGCAAGATAGTAAAAATTGCCCTTTACAGTATCCAATGCAGTACTTTATTTGACCCGAAGACCGTTAGTACTTTAAGCTGTGGTCATCCTTTGCCCGCTCTTCCTGCTAATGTTGCTCATGATGGAAGAGGTTCTCTTATATTACATAAGGGGCTTGTAAATAGTAATCCAGTCTCAGTGTTGTTTGATTCTGGATGTACTACTGTTGGGGTTAGTGTCGTGGAATATTCTAATCCACATATATAAATTAAAAGGTAAATGCAAAGCCTAACAAATAAATTTAATAAAAGGAAGAAGAATGGTAAAGAACAGTGCTGTCACAATGACAGTACTCGAAATCCCCTTTGTTTTATGCTTCGTCTGCAAATTGTAACGTTTCCACGTTAAATATAAGCCACTGCATAAATACAAGCGTTTCCACAACACATTAAAACGGGTATTGCATTTCTAAGAAAAACATTGAGAGGCACAATGCGTAATGACCTAAATTAATCCTAACATTAATTATACTACGTTACCAAAACGAACGAACAGATGGACTAAAGGATAGAGAGAAGGGAGAGGCAGAAAGCCGAACACGTGCAACACTAAACTCGCGTCGCGCGATACACAATTACTACTATCACGCGTGTAAGGCCACATGCACTAACTTTTTTTCAGACGGACAGTGATAAAAACACTAACCTTCCCAGAGTTAGGTTTTAAAATCCTGAAAAACGCTTATTAGAAAAGATAACATTAGATGGGTTTACGTTTGAAAACATTACAGTACCCAGACAGCACATCTTCGAAACAGGAGGTAGAAGAAATTGCATATTTTGAACGCAGCCACTTAGCTCTTTTAAATTTGTATATTTGGGTTCCTTAGGGCTTGCTGACAAAGAATATGTAAAACGTTACGCAAATAGTCTAGGAATTAACAAGTTATAGCCAAAATAAAATGATGGTGCTGTCAGACAACACCCAAAATCAGAATCGCTCAGTGGTAGATTTTTTAAACCACCATTGTACGGGAAATGGGCCACAAGTTACATTTGAACTGATTGGCTGGAATGATATGTAAGGCTAAACACGATTAGTCGGACTATAAATGCTATCCTTGGTTGTTAGGGGAGACGTAGGAAGGTAAAATTTTTTCAAACACTTGTCGAAACGTGGCTCCATTGGCCAGACTCGCTGATATAATCACTTAGGAGCGTTAGTTCGAGACCACTAGTTCAAATAAGCTTGATAAAGCAACAGTGCGTTGAAGCCAGCTCATATTTTTGCTAAATAAAAGCCTGGAACATAAGCAGATGGGAATTTGTGCCAGTATTTGTGCCAGAATTCATTGCTAGTCAACGTATCTGTGTTTATTTCCATGAATTGTGGTAAGCTTGAAACATTCAGTATCTTTTAATGAAAATTGAATGTGAATTGTTAATTTATGCCTGTATATATGTGTAGTTCAGTAGCAAACATGATGTAAAGCCTATAATGCTCCAGCCTGAACAGAAGGTGTCGGAGGAAAGTAAAACGGCATGGAATGGCCAAACAGTACACTGACACCTAGATGATTGACTAGAAAGAAATAATGCTGGAATTGCAGAGGCGTAGTAACCATTAGGGAGGGAAATACTGGTATAAAGTATTTCAGATGAAGCTGACAGTTGGCCTAACGCTCTGAACTCAATGTTTGTGATGTATTGTGCTCAGTGTAGAACTAGAGTATCAATTAGTTATGAAGTAGAAGGTACATCCTTCTTGTTTTCAGGGACCGTGGTCTTGACGTTATTGAGCAGCACCTGGTCAGAGCTTTGCTGAATCCAGAGTCGGACAGCATACTCCTTGGTCCATTTAGCTATCAGTGAGGTGTCTCCAGAGCCCAGGGGAGAAATCGAGCAGAGGAGTCTCTTCCTGCCGCCATCACGCAAGATAAGCTGATGTGGCCAGCTGAGCTCAACATTATGTACCCCCATCTTAAAATGACATTGTAAAAATAACATTAAGAGGGGAATTAAATTGTTTTAATATCAGGAACTGAGAACATCTCCAATACTAGTTCCAATAAAGACAAACTATTGAAGTCATGATGACAAATACCAACAGAGCTTGAACAAAACAAAACCAGTATTACCTCATATTACTACTACACAACTGACACACATAGGATACTATTGAAAATATATGTCACTACAAGATTCATATTAATAAATTCTGTACATATAACTTGTAATTAAAATTGATTGTGATTCCTGGTTCCTTTGTATTTGAATCAGGACACATATTCATTCATGACAGCAATGAATACATATTGTTATTTGAAAAGTTATCAGTGACTCCTTTAAGATATCCTTGTAGAGTGTTTTATGTATGTGAGTGTCACAGTGTTGTCAAGTGTAGTGGAATAAATTAAATTGTTTATCTGTCTGTTGTTGTTTTGACTTACACTTCATCATACACATACCCTAGACATATAACGTAGTCATCACACTATTCCAGAATAATTCTGACTGAGGTATACATATGTGGCAGCAAGTAAGGTTATATATAATACACTACTCTTATTAGATATATATATACCTTCACAGCTGATCTCAGTCAGTACACTAAGTCCCCTATAAATATTTATAACATCCCACTTCACCACAGTTAGGCAATCTCTGGTAGATCCATCCTGTGCTACAGGAAAGGTCATCAAATGTGTTACATTTGGTGGCACTTTGGAAAAGTATCCTACTGCCATAATACAAATAGCTACTCCTTTCTTCACGGGAGAGGTCCACGCGTGTCTACTTCCAAATCCTATTGCGGACCTTATTATTGGTCGTATTCACGGAGTTAGGGAATGTACCCCACAGCAGATTGCTGTTTGGGAAGAGCAAAACATTGAAGCTACCAATGCGGTGGTCACAAGAGCACATGCTCTGGATCCACCTCAAACTTCATTAACTAATAATAATGAAGTAAATGACCAAGATAGTCACTTGACTATTACACGTGACTCATTTATCAAATTGCAAGAAGAAGATCCTTCTTTACAAAAATTCTTCATTCTAGCAAAAAAAGGGGATCCTAATCAGAATACTAATAGAAAGTCTTGGATTTCTATGAAGAACGGCGTACTTGTACGTATGGTACAAGACTCGACTACGTCCACTCATTCACAAATTCTTGTGCCTAAGAGCATGAGATTGCAAATATTGCAACATGCTCATGACTCGCAATGTGCTGGACATATGGGTTTTTCCCGTACAAAGTCGAGGGTTCTTGCGGCTTTCTTTTGGCCATTTGTGAGCAAGGACATACGAATGTACTGTCGCTCTTGCAAAGTATGTCAGGAGGTCAAATCTAAAGGACCACGACATGCTGCGCCTATCCAGGCTGCTGACATTCCTATTCGCCCTTTTCAAAAAATGGCAATAGATATTATCGGTCCTTTTAGAATTAAGTCGGCTAGAGGACATCAATTTATTCTTACATGTGTCGATATGTGCACACGTTGGCCAGAGGCAATACCTCTCAAGAGCATCTCAACTGCTGATATCGCAGACGCTCTTTGGCTGATATTTTCTCGCTTGGGTTTTCCCGGAGAAATATTGTCAGACCATGGCACTCAACTTATATCAGACACTATGTCACAGGTAATGTCTATGCTACATATTAAAAGGTCTCTCAGCAGTATCTATCACCCAATGTCTAATGGGTTGGTCGAACGTTTAAATAGGACTCTGAAAACTTTACTTGGTAAAATAACTGAGGATCATCCTCAGGATTGGGACAGGGTCTTACCCGCGGCTCTCTTTGCGTATAGAGAGGTCCCCAATGAACATACGGGGTTTTCCCCTTTTGAACTTGTCTTTGGCGCGCAACCGCGCGGCCCTATGTCTTTACTTCACGATCTAATCACTGCCGATAATATTAGCGATGAGACTCAATCTTCTTATGAGTACGTCATTGCTCTTAGGCAAAAGATCATCGAGGCATGCAAACTAGCAACTTCGTCTTCCGAATTTGCTAAAGAAAAGGCAAGGCAGTTTGCAAATAAGAATAGATGTCTACGACAACTTTGTCCAGGTGACAAAGCTCTCGTTCTACTTCCTTCAAGGGAGAACAGACTTCTAATTGCATGGAAAGGTCCATATGCAATAGTCTCCAAAATTTCTGATGTCGACTATGTTGTCGATATTGATGGAAAGCATAAAACTTTCCACATAAATATGCTCACGGAATTTTATGAAAGACCTGACTATTTGCAGCCTATTTTCCAGGCAACGGACAATTCTCAAGCACCTCATGGTCAGTACTCATCTCTGTCAGTTATACAGGATGAGGAAACTACTTTTTCTGATGTCAATCTTCCTCTTTCTATGGTCCCACTTTATTCTACGGAATCTTGGAAAAACGTGACCGTTTCTCCAAATCTTTCCGCTGAGGAACATCGACAAGTTTCTTCGATGTTGCAAACATTTCAGGATGTTCTTACAGACATCCCGGGACACACACATGTCATTGAACATGACATTGTGCTAACTGATCATAATCCTATCAGAGTCAGACCCTATCCAATACCTATCCATTTCCAGTCTCAAGTCGAAAAAGAATTGGATGAAATGATACGTTTGGAAATCATTGAACCATCCACTTCAGCATACTCTTCGTCTATGGTTATTGTTCGAAAGAAGGATAATAACATTCGCATTTGCGTAGATTATCGCAAATTGAACCAAGTTACGAAGTTCGATGCTGAACCTATGCCTTCATTAGAAGAGCTACTCAATAAACTTTCTAATTCTAGATTCTTTACCAAACTAGATTTGTCTAAAGGTTATTGGCAAGTTCCGCTAACTGAACGTGCCAAACCTTTTACAGCTTTTTCTACACCTAGGGGTTTATTCCAATGGAATTTCATGCCTTTTGGTCTTATGAACGCCCCTGCTACATTCGTACGCATGATGCGGCGAATTCTCGCATATCGTACAGATGTCATAGCATACCTAGATGATATCTGTCTATTCAGTGATTCCTGGGAAGATCACTATTTGGGTTTATACGAATTACTGTCTACTCTTCGCGAGTATAACTTGACTGCAAAACCCTCTAAAGCCTTTATAGGATTTAGTGAGATTTCTTTCCTAGGTCATCGTGTTGGTCATGGTCTTTTAAAGACAGAGGACCACAATGTTTCAAAAATACTTAACATTTCGGTCCCTAAGACGAAGAAACAAGTAAGGAGTCTATTAGGTTTGATCCAATTCTACGGACGATTCATTCCGAATCTGTCCTCCATTATGGCACCGCTTTCTACTTTATTGAAGAAAGGGTCGCCTAATCTGATCCGCTGGTCTAAAGAATGTCAATCCTCATTGGACCAGGTTAAAGCCCTATTTTCATCTCCACCTATTCTTAGGTTACCTACTATTGAGAAGACTTTTGTTCTTCGAAGTGACGCCTCGTCAACTGGGATTGGGGCAGCACTAATGCAGGAGTATTCTGATACTCTGCATCCGGTGATGTATATCTCTAGGAAATTAAATGCTGCAGAAAAGAATTACTCGGTTTTAGACCGTGAGTTATTGGCTATGGTATGGTCTATTCTGAAGTTACAAAGATTTCTTCTAGGCGCACATTTCATTGTGGAAACCGACCAGAAAGCGCTTACTGCTATTCAGAGCAAAAACTTGAAGAGCTCGAGGTCCACTCGTTATGCCATAGCTCTTCAACCATTTCATTTCTCGGTTCGAGCTATCCGTGGTTCGGATAATGTGATGGCAGACATTCTGTCCAGATGCCCACACGATTCCACATGATTCTTCTGTCATATATATATTTCCTGATATACAGTCCAATACTATAATGACATGTTAGTAGATTTTTTCTCACTTTTTTGGGGGGGAATTTATAACATTGTACCATGTAATTATCTAAGAAGGCTTAGTTAGTGATATACGGGCCAAAAGATCACTCGGCCACATTTAAATAAATTATTTTCAGGATTGTATTAAGAGATTTACCAGTTGTCTTTAAGATTTGTGTTATTGATATTTTCGCAGCACATCATTGAAGTCTGCGAGATTATGTCCATTGTGGAACTTTGAGGATATCTAGTCCTGTCCTAGATTGGGAGCGGATGATGTCCACATCTTCTTCTATTGATTGTTTTATGTCAACAAAGAACAACATTGTATTACTTATTAATTACTGATGCATTATATAATGTAATAAAATAGTGCGGTATATTAATATATTACACCGCTATTTGCACAACACATTGTATGATATCATAATGATATATTTAATTTCATATATTGGTATGATAGTAGTTTGCCTTTTTTTATGATGTTGCGATCATTGTTGCGTGTGTTGGTGGCACCTTCCTGGGATATATACGCGTATTTTTAGATAAATTTTTTCTCTAAGGACCTGAGATATGATCTCAGTTTCGCTCCATGCGTTGAGCTAGTTTGTTAGGTATATATCCGCGCATCATACGTGCGTTAGGAGCCTAGATTTTTCCGGCTCCAGGATTTAAAAAAAAAAATGTTTCATTTTTTTTCCCGGGAGGGTGCGGTAATGTTACGCACAAATAATTACTTTTTCCAAAGTCTTTGTATGATCATTTTTCGTATGTATGATCATTTTTTGACTGAAATGTGTATTATGTTTTTTACAGTCAAAGGGACATAACCCGAGATATCGAGACTACAATTTTTTAGGAGTTTGCCTTCTCTTGTATAGAGACACGTTCGGTCTATAATTTCTTGAACGAAGCGTGACCATATCTCCTTATTTGGTAGTATCAGTCAACTGTTGTAGATGTCTGAAACCTGTCTTAACGCTTCTGTTCATGACCATAAAAGGCGCGACTGTGTAAGACTTTTATCTCGAATGGTCTTAGCATTGCTTTGTGTGAATTGATACTCAGAGATGAGTTCTGCGCATGTCAAAAACTGGGAGTTCGTTCTGTGTGTTCCGCCCAGCTGGGGAGTTTAGAAATGGTCTGAGTAGCGAGCGGACGCAACCTGCGTCTTGTGATTTTCTGAGGGAAATACATTGTCTTTGTGAGTTAGTTAGCTAACTAGACTATTTCCCAGTATTATTCAAGCCTGCCTGGAGGCATATGTTCGTGGTTGATTTTCCGAAATAAGGTAATTCCTCTTGTATCGAACTTTATGCTATCATCTAGAAGTTCGTCATTTTTTCGCTCTCTGCTCGCCTGTGTGATTCAAAATGGAGAGGTGCTTTGACTAGGATTAAGTCACCGGTATCTTTATACCTGAACTAGTTATATATATATATATATATATGGGTCGCTCTAGACCAACAAGACTATTGTCTGTGTTCCAGGATTCGTTATATCAGAGATCACGTCCAAGTCAGATGGTTAGACTTAGAAACGTTATAAAGGTCGGTTTGACCTGTATGCCCAGTATGCTATTCACGTGCAGACAGTAAACGGACTTATTGTATACATCTGATCTGCTAGCATCAGAAAGGGAGCATTTATTGTTGTCTATGAACATTGAAGATCTGCAGCTGACACTGTTGCAGAAGTTATATATAATATTTATACAGCTTCACGAACCAGAACTTTATGATATCTGTTTACAATACAACTATTGAGTATTGAATCCTACATGACTATCAGCTAGTATGATTTTGAATGCTGCATTTGTTGAACTATGTTGATGAAGTATATATATATCCTGACTGTTTGTGGCGTGCAATAAATGGTATAAAAGATAAAGGGAAGTTACCATTTCTATGACTCTACACGTCATGTTGCCTGTGTTGTACCCTGTGAACTATTCTACTGCAACGTACACAGCAACATCATAAACCAGATAAGACACCTACATCTTGCTCTTTAATACCTGGTGTCGATAGGGGTGGCAAGTGGTCGTCAATCTTATAACGGAGCTAACGTACCTGGCATTTTCCTGGCGCACCATTATCATTTCAATCTAAATCCACCCTTATCAGTACTCTGATGCACGTTTAGATGCCTGGCAACCTGACTTTGACTTTCGCCTGCATGCAGTCGGCCAATAGCAATGTTCCTTAAATTTATCGATAGAGACGCCATAAATGTCTGCTTGAAAATGAACTGAATTTTTTGCGTGTAGCGTTATCCTTTTATAGGGTTTCAGTTGCGTAGTCAGTGAATAGTGTTCACCCCAAATGTTGTTGCTTTCACGTGCGCGCAACATGAGCTGTGGTCAAAAATTGCGTCATAAACACTATTGACCACTGTGTTGTAACGATTACAAAAACGAAAGCAATTCAGGTCAACACGTGCATTTGACACTGTAAAGAACATTTGAGGCTGGTTTTTATATACCCTAGCACCAAATTTTACTTACAAACTCATAAAAACGCGCCCTCGGATAGCTATGCGTTTCTTTTTTTGAACAGTATATATATATATATATATATATTATATATATATATATATATATATATATATATATATATATATATATATATATATATATATATATATATATATATATTGTAACTGTCTGTTTCTCTTGTTGAGGTGATCACTGGCCCAAGACAGTATACTTGTTGTTAGGTGTGTAGTGCGAGCGTATGATGAACTGGGTGTGGGTGCGAATGAGGGCGCGAATGTGTTTAGGCTCGTATATATGAAGACCCTGCAACCCATACTCTCACATGCAGTAGTCAAGGATGCTTGGACACTGCAGGCATGTTTCAAGACATTTATTGACGAGAACACACATAGTATCAACAGGAACAGTCAGTGTAACAAGGTCATGCTGACCGGAAATTGATAGGTATACATTTGGCATTCAAAAAGGTAAACATCGGAATAGACGTGCATGGTCAATAGCAAAGTTCTTCAATAATGACAGTTCGTAGCGTCGCCCTTAGCATCTCTGACTAAACGCGTCAGATGCCTTAGTCACTTTGACACATAGGTGCAACTTGGCATTCCCCGCCAATTGCACATTATCAGGCTGTAGTAGAATAGCCGAAAGCACAGGCCTCGTTCTGACGTCGGCTGTGTACTTCTGTTAAATAGGTTATCATCAACCCTGCAGTAATGCTTATTGTAGACATAAATCCCGCCAATCTGCGGCTCCCACAATATATCTTCGTCACTGGATTTCTAGACAATATAAGACTAACAGTCTTGGATGGCTACCTCGAGCACAAATATATAAGTTCTGAAATGGCGGATCAGTGAGCTGCTGTTCACCCTAGGTAATCCTTTACATGTTCTGCCACCGAAAAGCGTAATAATGCATAAAGGTCGGTATTACCTGGAAAATGAATCCTCAGAACATAACAAGGAATTCTGTCGTCATCCCGACGCACAGAGATTCACTGGGGAAAACTGCCATAGCAGTTACTTCGAAGATTCTCCCCGAAAAACAATGGACCCTTGGTCCCTTCAGAAAAACAGGACCTTCCCGGCTTGCCGGAAGTATATCTCTCTCCCGCTTAAAAAACCTTCCCATAGGCCTACGCCCGAACTGTCAACCTTTGACCCTAAAGGTCAAAACACAATGAATGAATAAACAAGGGAAGACAACCCCTAATCAACCTGACATCGCAGGTAAAGACACAATTATACTTATGATAAAACATAGGCAAATAACTTGACAGATGACTCCGTCGAAAATGACAGCAACATTACTACCACCCACCTGTAAAAAAAAAAATGAAATTTTTTTTTTTTTAATATGTCCATGAGCAAGATAGCACCAGTATCACTTCTGTGCTCATGCAAAAACTGAACCTAATATCAGGTACAATAGACGCATAAATAAGGCGTCTGAAGACAATACAAATCATCTCTCGACAAGGAGCCGCGCTAGCGTAGTGGTTACAACACCGCTCTGGCGACCGGGTGATTCAGGATCAAACCCGGGCGACGGCATTTGAGGATTTTTCGTCGACCGGGAATTGGACTGGATTAACTCGAGACCTGGCGAGGACATTTGAAGGAGTGTTGTCGACCAGGGATTGGCGGCTCCTGAGCCGACCCAGCTGCAATGGGTACCTCCGAAATCGGAGAGTATTTGCCTGAATGGCGAGGGACACCTGTCTCTGTACAAGTAAAAAGGGATACTCACGTAAAATTAATGTCAGGTTAGACATAGTAATAACCTGAGATTTCGCCTCGAGTATTAGCGGGCGTACGGAAAAAAAAAAAAAAAAAAAAATCTCCCAACATAGGAGAAAATATTTCCTTTAAGCCAAACAAACTAAGGGATACCATTCAAGAAACCTAAGTTGCTGGCAATACCAATCATATATCAAAAATTACTAAATAATATAATCATAGCAATATACAAATGTCAATGCTATTTTAGCAACATATCACTGATGGATGGACAAAATGAAATTTGTTAAATTATCTAAACATCATCCAAATACATTTGTATTACAACATATTATGATATTAAGGACAGACCTAAGTCTGAAAATATATCAGGAAAAACTAGGACACAAGATTTAACTGGAATCATGTGGGCATCTAGACAATATGTCCGCCATCACATTATCCGAACCACGGATAGCTCGCACCGTGAAATGGAAAGGCTGAAGAGCAATAGCATAACGAGTAGATCTCGAGCTCTTCAAATCCTTACTTTGCATAGCCGTAAGAGCTTTTTGGTCGGTTTCCATAAAGAAATGCGCGCCCAGAAGGAACCTTTGTAGCTTAAGAATGGACCAAACCATAGCCAACAATTCACGGTCCAAAACCGAGTAATTCCTTTCTGCCGCATTCAGCTTCCTAGAAATATACATTACAGGATGCAGAGTTCCTGAATATTCCTGCATTAGTGCCGCTCCAATCCCAGTGGAAGAGGCATCACTACGAAGGACAAAAGTCTTATCAATCGTCGGTAGTCTTAAGATAGGATGAGATGAGAACAAATTCTTAACCTGATCCAATGAAGATTGGCATTCTTGGGACCAACGCACCATATTAGGAGAACCTTTTTTCAATAACGTTGAAAGTGGTGCCATAATGGAGGACAGATTCTCAATGAATCTTCCATAGAATTGTATCAATCCCAAGAGACTACGCACTTGCTTTTTTGTCTTCGGAACCGAGATATTTAATATCTTTGAAATGTTTTGGTCCTCTGTCTTCAACAGACCATGACCAACTCGATGACCTAGGAAGGAAATTTCACTAAACCCAACAAAAGCTTTAGAGGGTTTAGCAGTCAAACTATGCTCACGTAGAGTAGATAGCAATTCCTTTAGACCCACATAGTGTTCTTCCCAAGTATCGCTGAAAAGACAGATGTCGTCTAAATATGCAATGACATCTGCACGATCTGATAGAATTCGTCGCATCATGCGCACGAAAGTCGCTGGGGCGTTCATAAGCCCGAAAGGCATAAAATTCCATTGAAACAGACCCCTAGGTGTCGAAAAAGCAGTGAGAGGTTTGGCGTGTTCCGTCAGTGGGACTTGCCAATAACCTTTCGACAAGTCTAGTTTAGTAAAGAATTTAGCTTTAGAAAGTCTAATAAGTAGATCATCTAATAACGGCATAGGTTCAGCATCGAACTTCGTAACTTGATTTAATTTGCGATAATCAACGCAAAGACGTATGTTATTGTCTTTCTTTCGAACAATAACTATCGACGAAGAATAAGCTGAAGTGGATGGTTCAATTATTTGTAGTTGAATCATTTCATCCAATTCTTTCTCGACTTGTGCTTGAAAATGAATAGGTATTGGGTATGGTCTTACTCTGATCGGATTACGATCAGTAAGTATGATGTCATGTTCTATGACATCTGTGTGTCCAGGAATGTCGGTAAGGACATCCTGATATGATTGTAACGTAGAGGATACTTGACGCTGTTCCTCAAAAGACAAGTTCGAAGAGACTGTAACGTCTCTCCACGATTCCGTTGAAGTAAGTGGAATCGCAGGAAGAGGTAAGTTCACGTCAGAAAAAATAGTTTCCTCATCCTGTATAACGGACAGGGATGAGATGTGACCATGTTGAACTGGAGAGTCGTCCGTCGCCTGGAAAATAGGCTGTAAATAGTCTGGACGTTCAATAAACTCTGTTAGCATATTTATATGGAAGGTTTTATGCCTTCCATCCACATCGACAATATAGTCGACATCAGAAATTTTCGAGACTATAGTGTATGGACCCTTCCAAGAAATGAGAAGTCTATTCTCTCTTGAGGGCAGTAAGACATATGCTTTGTCTCCAGGACAAAGTTGACGTAGGCGTCTTTTCTTATTAGCAAATCGCCTAGCTTTTTCTTTCGCAAATTCGGAAGATGAAGTTGCTAACCTGCACGATTCGATAATCTTTTCTCTAAGAGCTATAACATATTCATATGACGATTGTGTATCATCGTCAATATTATCGGAAGTTATCAAATCGTGTAACAAGGACATTGGCCCGCGCGGTTGCGCGCCAAAGACAAGTTCGAAAGGAGAAAACCCTGTATGCTCGTTGGGAACCTCTCTATAGGCAAAGAGGACTGCAGGTAAAACCCTGTCCCAATCTTCAGGATGATCCTCCGTTATCTTGCCAAGTAAGTTCTTTAGTGTCCTGTTAAGACGTTCTACCAATCCATTGGACATTGGATGATAAATACTACTGAGAGACCTTTTAATGTCTAGCGTAGCCATTACCTGAGACATAACGTCCGAAATTAACTGAGTGCCGTGATCCGACAGTATTTCTCCGGGGAATCCCAGACGAGAAAATACGAGCCAAAGAGCATCAGCGATATCGACAGTTGATATGCTCTTCAGAGGAATAGCCTCTGGCCAACGCGTGCACATGTCCACGCAAGTGAGGATAAATTGGTGTCCTCTGGCTGACTTAATTTTGAACGGACCAATGATGTCTATAGCCATTTTCTGAAACGGCCGAATCGGAATATCTGCAGCCTGAATAGGAGCAGCATGTCTCGGACCCCTAGACTTGACCTCTTGACAAATTTTGCAAGATCGGCAATAAATTCGGATGTCTTTATTCACGAATGGCCAAAAGAATGACGCAAGGACTCTAGTTTTAGTTCTGGAAAAACCCATGTGTCCAGCACACTGAGAATCGTGTGCATGCCGAAGAATTAAGGCTCTCATACACTTAGGCACAAGAATTTGCGAGTGCATAGACTTGTCCGAGTGTTGTACCATTCGTACCAATATACCATTCTTCATAGTGATATACGATTTGTGATTCGTATTTTGATTGGGATCCCCTTTCTTTGCAAGAAGGAAGTATTTCTTCAAAGAAGGATCCTCTTCTTGACGTTTAACAAACGAGTCATGGGAAATCACCAAGTGCTCGTCTTGGCTATCAACTTCATTACTATTATCAGATGAAGTTGGGGGATTAAGAGCTTGAGCTCTTGTCACCACTGCATTGACCGTTTGAATGTTTTTTTCTTCCCAACTAGAAATTTGTTGCGGGGTGCATTCCTTAACCCCATGAATACGACCGATTATAAGATCCGCAATAGGATTAGGAAGAAGACATGCATGGACATCTCCTGTGAAGAAAGGAGTGTCAATCCTAATAATAGCAGTAGGATAGCTTTCCATAGTACCACCAAATGTAACACATTTGATTGTTTTTCCAGTGGCACAGCAAGGATCTATCAGAGACTCCTTAACCCCGACGGTAGTACATCCCGAATCGAAAAGTACTGAGACTAGCCTATCATTTATTAGACCTTTATGTAAGATGAGAGATCCTCTCCCATCATGCGCAACTGTAGCAGGTAGAGCAGGAAGAGGGTGACCACAACTTAGCGTAGATACAGTTGATGAGTCAAACAATGTTAAGCATTGGGGGCATTCAGTTGCTCTCCCAAAATCGAAAGCACAACCAGTGATAGCCCTAGAGTTACCACTATCATTTACTGTATTACAGGCTCCATCAAACTCTTGTTGCGCAGAGTTTGCCTGTTGGTAAGGTCTTTTTTTGTTAAACCTAGGTCTACCTCGATTATCATTTCCCCTGTAATTATTTCGACTATCATTTCCCCTGTAATTGTTATCATATTGCCTATTGTAATCATCATTCCGGTTTGAATCCCGGTTTCTAAATTCACCATCGTCATAATCTTGACGTCGAGAATGATTACCTCGAAAATTTGAATAGTTATTATTTGGATAGCCTTTGCGAAAGTGTCTCAAATTATTACCACTAAAATTACGAGAACTACCATCTTGTCTCCACTGCATAGACGAAGAACCATCATGTGTTGGATTACTCCGCTTCTGAGTGTAATTTTGATTACTTCCCCTATTCCAATTTTGTTGAGCACCCTGAAATTTTTTTTTGAAATTAGGGCCATATGGTGTTGCCGAAGCAGCTGGCAACCCTTCTTTCACTTTAGAATTGCTAACTGTAGCATGGGGATGTGCTGTGGCATACTGACAACAGTATTCCTCCATTTCTTTTAAGTTTTTAGGCTTACGCTCATGAAGGAATGCAAGAAAAGAATCATTAACAGATGACAAAACCTTATCTCGCAATAATAAGTCCATTAGACCTTCATATGTTTTCTCAATCTGAGACAACTCAACCCATCGTGTAAATGTACGACGTATCTTTGTAACAAAATCAGAGAAATCTACTCCATTTTCTGGCAACATTGTCCTAAAACGAAGACGATAGTCTTCTTGTTTTAGTTGGTATTTTTTTAGCAATGCTGCCCTGACAACATCATAATTAGTCCTCTCATGTTCGTCTATTGTCATAAGAGTAGTCACTGTGTCACCTGTAAAAAATGGCATCAGTTGTTCAACATATTTTTCCTTTTTTTATGTTATGCGTATCGCACAAAAATTGGAATCTATCTAGATAATCTGCTACGTCATCCTTTAAAGGATTGAAATGAGGCAATTTAATCCTACTAACAAACTCCTTTGTCGTACTCGAAGTTGTTTGCTGAGCACCCGTACTCGCCAATTTCAATTTCTCTAACTCCAAAGTTGCGAGTTTTTCATCAAGTTCCATCTTCTGTTTTCTTTCCTCATGTTCCATTTTTCTAATTTCAGCCTCAGCTTGAGCTTTCCTCTCCTCTGCAGCAGCTTGAGCTTGAATTTTTTTCTCCTCTGCAGCAGCTTCTTTGTCTAATCTTTTTTGTTCAGCTTCAAATCTCCTTTCCTCCACCTGCATCTGCAATTTCTTTTGTTCAGCAGCAACATCAGCTTCTCTGTCTAGTCTTTTTTGTTCAGCAGCTGCTTCTCTTTCTAATCTTTTCTCTTCAGCCAGAGCTTTTTTTTCTTCTGCAGCAGCTTTTCTCTCTTCAGCAGCTAATGCTTTGTCATACTGAGCAACAGCCCATTGTTCTAACTGTTGACCAGTCTTATCAAGGGCTTTCCCTTGTGTAATAAAGTAATCTAATGTAGACATCTTGTCTAATGAGATCAGTAACTTGCAGAAGTAACTAAATTAAATTATCCCACTTTAATGGGAGACAAGTCTGAAATGATAGACTTGTATACTCACTTCACTTTATTTCACTCTCTTAGTCTTAGACAAAGACTTTGTATGGTCCTCTTGTTTATAATGTAACCAAAAAATCACTTGAGTACCTGTGAAAAAAAAAATCCCTTATATCCCACTCACTATGGGCACAAGTCTTTTTTATAAAGAACTTGAATATGTATTTCACCTTGTCTCAATCTTTGTAGATAACAAGTCTTTTATCAAAGAACTTGTATAAATATCTTATATAAAAATATTTTATTAACAAACTCTATATGAAGAGTCTACCTTATCAATAATAACAATACATGACCAAGTATATGTATGTAGACTGTGCATGACAGTAATGTAGTACAAACAAAAAAAAAACAAAGACAAAGATACAAAACAATACAAATGGCAACACTGTTTTAACCAAAAATGTGTAGAGAAATAAAAAAGAAAGGAGAGACCTACAGAATACAAACAAAACAAATCGAAAATCAAAACTGAAAAACAGACAAAATATTACAAAAACAACGTTAAGTACAGTTACATCACAGCTAACATCAATAGCGACCAATTGTCACTAGCAAATTTTCAAATTAAGAAAATTTGCACCTACAGAACGCTTACAGTAAGCCTCGATTAAGTGGCATATTTACTGTAAGACCCACCAACCGAAAACCCGCAGAAAAATACACAAAAACAGTAGAAGTAACATAAACATATAGCAATCAATTTCAATGTGTTGCAGAACAAGTTCAGTCACAGCTGAAACTAAAATAAATTTCTTGCTCCTTGCGAACACAGAAACGAAATGTCAAACGCGCACTGAACGTCAAATCCACTGTAACATAAAGTGGTATTCACGAACCAAAGTTACTATGACCTTCTCGAATTAGGACTTGCACATTGAATGTTTACAATTTCCACGTACTGTTTACAAACACTTGACCTCGAACAATGTAGCTTGAATGCTCTGACCTAGAAAAGTCTGTTGTTGAATGAAACGTGTAACAACCAGCAGTACTGTTCACAATAGGAACCCGCCTTCTATGCAGTTATGGTCCACGTAGCAAATGCCTAGATGTTAACTTCAGTACTTGTCTTGTTATGGTTTATGTAGCATTATAATATAAATGCCCGCACTGTTTATCTAGGTCAACCGTTGATGACCTATTTCTGTCCTGTTGTAGCCAAAACTTGCAAGTGTAGAATTAGCGCTGTGTGTTACGGCTGTCCCGTGTGTAGCTTAGACCCACAGATCAGAAGTGTAATGTGTACTTGTCCTTCTTGTAAATTTCTGGACAAAACTGGAGACATCATACATGTAACAGCCAACCAGGAATGTAAATTTCTGGATCCATTAATGTCAACAATAATGTCAAATGCTCGCTCTGTTCTTTTTAAACCCACAGATCTGGTCCATCAGAAATGTAAGTTTCTAGGCCACATTGGCGACAAGAAATGTATCTTAAGAGCCCACGTAACTGGTCCACCAGAAATGTAACTGTCTTTTTCTCTTGTTGAGGTGATCACTGGCCCAAGACAGTATACATGTTGTTAGATGTGTAGTGCGAGCGTATGATGAATTGAGTGTGGGTGCGAATGAAGGCGCGAATGTGTTTAGGCTCGTATAGATGTAGACCCTGCAACCCATACTCTCACATGCAGTAGTCAAGGATGCTTGGACACTGCAGGCATGTTTCAAGACATTTATTGACGAGAACACACATAGTATCAACAGGAACAGTCAGTGTAACAAGGTCATGCTGACCGGAAATCGATAGGTATACATTTGGCATTCAAAAAGGTAAACATCGGAATAGACGTGCATGGTCAATAGCAAAGTTCTTCAATAATGACAGTTCGTAGCGTCGCCCTTGGCATCTCTGACTAAACGCGTCAGATGCCTTAGTCACTTTGACACATAGGTGCAACTTGGCATTCCCCGCCAATTGCACATTATCAGGCTGTAGTATAATAGCCGAAAGCACAGGCCTCGTTCTGACGTCGGCTGTGTACTTCTGTTAAATAGGTTATCATCAACCCTGCAGTAATGCTTATTGTAGACATAAATCCCGCCAATCTGCGGTTCCCACAATATATCTTCGTCACTGGATTTCTGGACAATATAAAGACTAACAGTCTTGGATGGCTACCTCGAGCACAAATATATAAGTTCTGTAATATAAAGGATCGGTGAGCTGCAGTTCACACTAAGTAATCCTTTTACATGTTCTGCCACCGAAAAGCGTAATAATGCATAAAGGTCGGTATTACCTGGAAAATGAATCCTCAGAACATAACAAGGAATTCTGTCGTCATCCCGACGCACAGAGATTCACTGGGGAAAACTGCCATAGCAGTTACTTCGAAGATTCTCCCCGAAAAACAATGGACCCTTGGTCCCTTCAGAAAAACAGGACCTTCCCGGCTTGCCGGAAGTATATCTCTCTCCCGCTTAAAAAACCTTCCCATAGGCCTACGCCCGAACTGTCAACCTTTGACCCTAAAGGTCAAAACACAATGAATGAATAAACAAGGGAAGACAACCCCTAATCAACCTGACATCGCAGGTAAAGACACAATTATACTTATGATAAAACATAGGCAAATAACTTGACAGATGACTCCGTCGAAAATGACAGCAACATATATATATATATATATATATATATATATATATATAGATAGATATATATATATATATATATATATATATATATATATATATATATATATATATATATATATATATATGTGTGTGTGTGTGTGTGTGTATATATGTACAGGGTGGTCATAAAGTCTTTCCCTGATTTCAAAAATTAAAAAAAAAAGTATTCTGTGCAGAGACACTTGGTTTTTTGGAAATTATTCCAGAACTAAAACAGTTTTTTAATGCTATTTGTAAATTTCAACATTTGCGATTTTCAACACTGTGCTTCGAGGGATTGCAAGTTCTCTTGAGGCACGATATGTTGATTTATGAGGACTGCGTTGAAACGCCGTGCGCACTGCGTCCACAGTTTCTTCACTCACACGAGGCCAACCTACTCTGGGGATGTCACCGACGCTGCCAGTGTCCGTAAACTTTATATACCAAGCTTTGATGCTTTTAACATCTGGAGGATCTCGTAAAAATTTGAAATCAGGGAAAGACTTTATGACCACCCTGTATACTGGGGCTGTGAGTGCTGATGTCTTGTGATGATGGTGTGTATAGTGGCTTCGTATCACTGCCCTAAACAGTAGGCAGTTGGATGATGATGTTAAGTTGCTTCTGTTGGCCACTTTGACGATTACAACAGCTTATGACAGACAGATGGTTGATGGTTTAAATATCTGGTAAACATACCTCACGCCGACAGCGGCGAACGTAATATGAAGTTTATTTACATAAGAAATTCTGCAACAGTTGAAATGAAATGTTCTGCCCAACCTTCCACTTGAGGCTGGTAACGTTTGTACAGCAAAATTTATTTCATGATGCAAACTCTAAAATATCGTCCTTACTCATTCTCCTTATTCTCTCAGGCACTGTCACTGCTTTTGTATTTGTCTCCGACTCTAGTAGTCAAAGATGGTTATGGTTTGAGAACCACTGTTGTCATTTTAAAACTTCTGTCATAGCAGTTATCTCAGTACTCGTTGTTCTTACTTCTGCTATTGCTTGCTCTGTTGTACTTCTATCTTCTTAACATTCGAGTCTTAGTGTGATTACTTGGTGTATCTTTAGAAATGACTGGCCTTACCGCCAGAGGTAATAATTTCTACCAAATGTCTATTGTTTTACACTTCTCATTGTTCTGTTTATCTAATTGTCGATATACCTGGTCGTCTTGAGAAGGTATACATTTTCTTCAACATGGGAGCACTGATTCTCTTGTCCACCCTTCTTAGTATCTTTAACACTTGGGAGAGAACCCATAATTCTCAACTTACGCTTAACGCGTCTGGATCTGAACTGACCAAAACTAGCACCCCGATTTACCATTACAGTTATTTACGACGTTTCTAGATCAGACTTTGTCACGAAGAGTTCACTTGCTCCTACAAAAATCCCGTGCAAAACTTACTTCGTTCGCATTATCCGAAAAACTAAACTCTTTATCTATGAAGGGACGCAATTATAAATTATCGCCCTGTGCTTCCCAAATCAACCACTCATAGTTTTATCGTCTTCTAACGCAAACTCCAAGCCCGCTAAATCAGTAGCTTTCTGAAACCGGAATTTCTAACACATGACTCCCTATTAACTAAAAACACGACTTGTTCTCAACGGGTGCGATTAAGGAGTTATCGCCCTTTACTTACAATTCAACAAGTCATAGTCTGTCAGAGAACACTAATTAGGGTAGGGGAGAACGAACGAACGAACGAACGAACGAACTTTATTTTCAAAGGGTTGAGAATTGGGCACGCAGGCCCGTCTGACATTCTGCCCTTCCTTTCTCTCACCTTTCATACTGAATTCATTTATTCTCATATGCATTTTACATATCAAATTCAAGGAATTCAACGTTGTAAAGTAAAATAATAATATAGCACACTCATATTAACATTAATTACTTATAAGCATGACATAACATATGTTGAAAAGTACAAACATTATCATAGATAGATAGATAGATAGATAGATAGATAGATAGATAGATAGATAGATAGATAGATAGATAGATAGATAGATAGATAGATAGATAGATAGATAGATAGATAGATAGATAGATAGATAGATAGATAGATAGATAGATAGATAGATAGATAGATAGATAGATAGATAGATAGATAGATAGATAGATAGATAGATAGATAGATAGATAGATAGATAGATAGATAGATAGATAGATAGATAGATAGATAGATAGATAGATAGATAGATAGATAGATAGATAGATAGATAGATAGATAGATAGATAGATAGATAGATAGATAGATAGATAGATAGATAGATAGATAGATAGATAGATAGATAGATAGATAGATAGAACGAACGAACTTTATTTTCAAAGGGTTTAGAATTGGTCACGCAGGCCCGTCTAACATTCTGCCCTTCCTTTCTCTCTTCTTCCATAGTTAATCTATTTATTCTCACACGTATCCTAAATGTTACTTAAATAATAAAATAACAAGAAAGTACAATAAAATAAAATCCCAACATTGTAACAGTACAATAACAGTTACACAAATTTACAGATGCGTATCATAATTTATACTAAACAGGACAAAATTAACTTTAAAACCTGTGCTAGCTGGCTACCCCCCACTCTTAGGGCGTTATTACTGTCCATGCTGGATTTAACTACAACAGGCAACGACTCGTGTACATAGATGACCACACGAACAATGGCTGACATAAGAAAAAAAGGCTTCTAACATGCAAATGTCCCTTTATTCTAAACATCACACCTTGGCCACAAACGGCCATAATCAAATGCAAAATATATATATACTCTGCCACTGCGAGTTAGTATACAATATCAAAATACAAGTACAGGCAAAATGACAACCTACTGCTACGGTGAACCTCGTTCACCCGAGTGGCAAGGAACATCGTTATATCAAACTGACAACTACCAAAAATATATCGCTCGTATACGAGAAAAGCTTACAAAATAACCACTGAGAGGATAAACTACCTCTTTCGAATAATAATAACAGGACAAGACTCTAATGGCAAGCACTGTAACACAATATTCCACACCAGATGAACAGCATACAATCTGGTATAGAAGCGTCCGTACATGACGATAGTCGAACGACGAATAAATCTTGGAGGTGAAATCCCTCGGCGCCCAAATTTACCGCTGGTCACATGACCCCAATCGCTCGTCTATTTTCGCCAGGTCGTTCGGCAGCTTCCGAACAAGCAGCTAATCGCGCGACCAAAATAGCGCCGTGACATCCACCCCCCCCCCCCCACCCCCCCCCCATAAGAAATAAAACGGAGTTTTATCCGAAGGATGCTGGTCCCCGACGCAATCAGAATTTCGCAGGCCCATAAAACCATACCCTGATCTGTCCTGTAAGTTCCATTCTTGCCCCATACCACTCACACACCTGCAACATCAATCCAATCTGACCTAGGTGTACATAATACTTAACACAGGTCATGGTAGCCAAAAAATGACAATAGCTGCCTCATCTGGGTAAGAAAACAATCAAACCCCGTAGGGCTGGTGCTTACACTCATATGTTCAATAATCATCGTTACCTCTAATACAAGTTACATATAATCGCCTATTCCTCACTTGTAGCATATACAATTTGCCTTTATGGCGACATATCTCATGAAATCCATATACATGGAATTTACAGGCAACGATGAAGTTAGAATATTAAATCTACCTCTCTTTAGTCACACACACTATCTTGTTCAAGGAATAGAACAATTGATTCAGTAACTCATTTCTTCTTCTTCTTCCTCGTTCGTCCTGAAAAGGACGTTGGTTGCGTTGTGTCTGTTTACACCGGAGCTGCAATATCTGCGCCTTTCGGCCGACACATCCGACTTCAGCATGACTTTTTGGGGACCGGGTTTGCCTTCCCTCTTCGATCCCTACTCTCTCATCCAGACTGCAGTGATGCAGCCTGTTTCCAGGACCACCATGTGGATGTGGAGTAGAGTCTTGGTCAGCTCTGGTTCGCTGACCCTGACGCTAGCAGTCAAGCTATGGGTCGCTGACTGCATTCTCTATTGCTGCATCTTTGGGTCCCAGTAACTCATTTAATTAGCATAACAGTGTTGGTGGAGTGGGTCAGACTTTATCGTTCGGTTCGCATTAACCGAAACACCATAACCGATAAGCGAAACCCGATACCTAGCCATAGCTACTACTGAACTATCAGCAGGTGCTTATCAAGCAGCGACATGTGCTTTCACATGAATGCATCGCGCACACCCCATCCATTCGCGAATGTCACTCTTGCTACCTTCGTACCGGCTCGCAACGACAACACCTCCACGAACTTCACCGGTGCGACCTCATTAAACACACGTCTGAGTGTGCGCCAACTAGCACTCAGAGGTACGTTCCGGACCCACACTGTGCAATCACTAGCTCTCGTGCCCTCCGACACACCTCTATGGTTCATATTCCTGAACCTCGGCCCAGGACACTGAGTATTACTGACCGCCTGCCAAGTACCCCGTCGCTTATGCACTTTCTTCTAAGGTGGTGATAACGCGATCACCTTATCGTCAGCCATGGGACTACGGTGTTGTTGAGACACTGCTCCAGCCTCTCCCGTGACGTCATGTACTCCTCGTACATTGCCGACGATCAAAGTGGCGACAGGGTTTTCGGAGACAAAAGCGTTCACTCTACCTGGCAGAAACGGGGTGTCCACATGAATGCACGTCTAGTGGTAAGACTCAATTTTGCCCCCAAATGTGGTACATTTTACAGGTTTTGCCTGTGAAGCAGGATTCTTCGATGCAAAAACGACGAACCCCAACTGTAGTACATCCTATGTCTCTCATCATCGAGACTGGTTTCCTCTCCATCACACCTTAATGGAGCACCTATTTGCCAGTCTCGTGGACCGCAGACATAAACGGTAATGCATAACCGCACCGTAAAACTACCGTCTTGTCAGAATGGAACACAGGTCGGCACCCCAGGCAGTCCTCGCTGTTGACTGTGTCCAACACATACGTGGAATTTGCGTGTTCGATAGGAGTCGGACACACGTCTGCATCATGTCCCTTGCCATTGCAATTGGGACATCGGCGTTCTCTTCTGGATTTGCAATGCCTATTCTTGGTAGGGCTGCTAGCCTTCGACTATCGCAGCATCAGAGTCAGATGATAGGCTCCATGTGGATCCACTCCTGTGCTTGGACGGTTTTTTTTGTAATAAACCCTATCCTTCTCTCGTGAATCGTCAAAGTGCGCCAGTTTACGCGTCTGGCGCTCTTCTCCATCCCTATCACCTCTCAACTCCCGGTTGTTCCATGTCGGCTGTAAACTCTGACAAGTTCGGAAGTTATCATAATTGCCTCTGGATGGCTGATAGGGACGGAATGCCCTATCGAACTTCTGCCTTTGTGCCCTATCGGTACTGCCTGACTGACGTTGCATAACCTGTTGTCTTTGGACTTTCA
Organism: Oreohelix idahoensis; assembly: GCA_024509875.1. Taxonomy (NCBI): domain Eukaryota; kingdom Metazoa; phylum Mollusca; class Gastropoda; order Stylommatophora; family Oreohelicidae; genus Oreohelix; species Oreohelix idahoensis. Next base: position 251,423 of record JAMPIV010009423.1, on the reverse strand, counting down.
CGACACCTGCAACTAATGCGTCCGACAGTCCGGACCGATGGATGGGCTTACCCGGATGGGCCAGGAAGTAATGGTGCCCCAACTGCGTCATAGAAACAATGTTTTTAGGCTGACGTTCTTGAAAAAATGCTACTAGCTCAGAAGAGCATGACGACGACACTTTGTCCCGTAGCACAAGATCTATCAAGCCGTCATAGTCCATCTCGATCCATCTATTGAGCAGAAGGTTGATCTTCGAGATGAAATCCTCGAAGTCCTGTTCTGCGCTTGGCACCGCATTTCTAAACAGCGTCCGTGTTAAGTCATATTTTTATTAAAGGGAGTTAAGTGTTAAAGACTTGTATGCACAGGTCGGATTTTTGTAAACACGCTAGTAAACACGCTCTGAGTGATGAGAGATTTTTCTTAGTTTGGAGCTGTATGCTCAGTAATTTTTGAACACAGCTCTACTGACTAGTTGCTAGTTTGTTTTTAAAAAATAGGATTAAAAAAGAGTGCTTGAATGTTCGGGGTGTTTGTTGGGGAAGGTTACGGGGGAGCCGGAGCTGTGGTCTCTCGCGGTGAGTCCGCGCATGTGTACTTTTTACTGAGTTGTACTGAGATACAAAAATCTAGGGACAGTAGATTGCTGGCAGAGCTTCGAGATGGCCGTTTCTTCCATCTCGCTAGTGTGTTTCCAGTATATTTTTGTAAAGGGGAGAATTCTGATATATTGAAGAATGTTTTTCGAGGCCATGGAATATACCGGCCAGGATTATTATTGATGAAGATATTCACGCAACCCTTCGTTACTTATGGATGTTTACGATGGTCTCTTATGACGAGATATACTGCGAGCTGCTTTGTTATGCAGCCTGTTTTTCCCCCCATTGGATTTACATACGAGATATTTAAGATGTTGGAAGTTTGTTCCTGATGAACACTTAGTGTACTAATGTACCAGGCTGAGGCCTGTGATGTAGGCAGTCCTCTTAATGGATATTTTGCTGTATTATCATGAAATGTGAGCTGTTGCGAACTGCGATGTGTGCAGTTCTTTTGAGGGATTTTTTTTTGCTTGATTACTGTAGTGGATTTGATGGTATTGTATGATGGTGATATTACTAAGTGTGATGCATGAGGTCAGCTGTGAAGGCTCCTGAGATAAAATGTAGCTGTGAATTGTCAGAAGGCCCTTCTTGCTACCACTACGACCTCACACTTATCTTTTTTTACTAATGAATGTGGCTACGTTAAATGTCTAGGGTAATGATATGTAATGTGTTGTGGTAGTTTACAGACACACACACAGATATTTACTAAGTCTAATAATATTAATAAACGTTATAATACACTGAACTAACTCAAGTGTGTAAAAATTTGGATAGTAATTTTCTTACATTTATTTGTTCTGGACCACGGTTTTAGTTTGGCCAGAACATATGAAAGGTTTAGTAATTATGAAAGGAATGCATGAATATTACATAATAAATGCAAGGTGTGTACATATATATGTTACTAGACTATTTAATATTATTACTGTTTATAGTATTAATCTATTTTGGGAGAACATTTAATGGATGTGTTGTTGGGGTGGCCTCATCACTCCCTGTCTAAGGTGACTACACATTGTCCAGTTATTGGATGGAATTTTTATGGGTGTGTTAGCAAATAAGTTGAGTTGGTGAATTCTCAGCAGACCAGGCGCTCACGTAGCTTGAATGTGTAGCTCTGGTGCTGAGATCTGATGGCCCCACCTCTCCGTGCTTGGGGGCAATATCAGAAGTCTGGTGGCCCCACCTCTCCGTGCTTGGGGGCTATAATAGGCTGCTCTGACAAAATGTTACTGCACGGGTCCACTCTGGTAATAATCAACAACTCATTTGACACCGCATTGGTGCCAACTGAAACTCACAGCTCTGCAATCAAAGTATTAGTCATGTGTCAGAATTCCATCCTCTAACCATTTCTGGACACAACACTACACAACAACAACAACACCTAGACGGGTCAGATCTTTCTGACCAAACAACACATCTTACCAAGTTGGTTTCACATAGGATAAGTTCTCCCAGACTACGTATTCTGAAATATGTTCATTAGTTTCCTGCCATAGAATAGGATAGGTGATATGTTTCACTGATCTCAACACTTGATCTGTCCTTCCTAATCCTTGCTGGAGTTTATGTATTTTATTTGTCTCTAGACCCTGAACTGGGGCGGGGGGTCTAGAGCGAACCCTTACTTGTTGTAAGGAACAGATTATGCTATTGCAGTATCAAATCACTCGAACCTTAATCAAATATTAAAATGTACAAAGAAATAATTTCAGTCTTACCAGAATTATGAATATATAGAACACAGTTAAATAAATGCTAGCAAAACTCAGCTGAGCTGCTGGCCTTATGATGGCGTCCCTCTAAATATTTCAATAGCTTCTGGGAATTACACCACTTGATAATTCACTGTGTCTACAAGGACAACTAATACTGAATGGCACAAAATGCGCGTCTGAGCGCCGATAATATATTCATCTGTGGCCAATCACTGCCTTTTCTTTTTACAAATTCAAATATCCTACCACTAAGTCATTTCAGTCATACCTCAGTCAAGTATGCCTTATTGTCTGTTGGTCCGTCCGTCTCTACTTGCGTTTCACAAAACAAAACACTTGTTTTTTTTAACCAACTCTGCCTTCCCCTACACAATTTTGCCCCTAAAGTTATTTTTAGCCACAATTCTCCATCCCACCCCGTCTCTTCATTCCAACTAGATTTTAGCACCTGCGTCTTCAAGCCCACAATTTTTTGAAAATTAGTGGCATGTTTTATTTCAATGTAGTCGATCGTTGATATGAACAACACAGTCTTTTGTCAATATCTTTCTTATTATCTGTCCGTCTGTATAAATAAAAGCATATTATTTCACTGCTCAAGATGGGCCATCCGGCCAGCTAGGTTTTATATTCCTAACATTATTATTAAGAAAAGTCATTTTTCAAATATTTTCTAGAATCTTCTGGAATGCGTTCATCACTGCATTCGAATAAACGGACTAAGTTATAGCAAAAGCGTCCAAAAAATGACTGTGCCGTATAATATCCAAGGTCCCTTTTGTCGATTTCTTTACTTTATGTCAACTTGGGGAACGTGACTTTTTCCTCCTTTCCCCACCAATTTGCGTCCTTTTAGCCTCGCTAGTTTCAAGCACGCGTTCAGTCAGATTTTTCCTTTTGATCTCCGTTCTCATCCCGTTCCGTTTTGCCGTCAAGTCTAACAATTTAATTTCCATGGCGGGTGATGACCCGCGGCGTGGGCGATCATGTATTCTAGCAGCTTACGCATTAATTTTTATCCTTACGTTGTATCATTGGAGATATTTTAACGTTGTATCACGGTTAATTTTGTGACACATCTCCCCACTTGAAAACATGCCTACGGCAAGTTCTAAAACCAGTGATACACATAGATAAAATCTCTCCTTACGCCTGCCATTACTCTAATTTTGATCACAGGGGTGCCGACTGAGGAAATCTGCACCGACATTCAATTTGCCTGGGATATATTGGATACTAAACTGATAAGGTTGAAGCAATAAAGACCACCTCAGCAATCTTGCGTTTTCATGCTTAGCCTGAGATAAGAATACGAGAGGCTGATGGTCCGTCTCGACCACAAAAGTCCTACCATACAGATAGATTTGAAACTTCTTTATGGCCCAGATTAACGCTAAACATTCTTTTTCGCTTGTGGAGTATCCTTGTTCCGCCTTATTCAATTTGCGGCTTGCATAAGCGACTGGTTTCAGTTCCCCATCAGGTGAAGATGATCTTTGCAACAAAGCCGCTCCGAGTCCTACATTACTTGCATCGGTTCTTAAGACAAAGTCCTGTGTCAAATCAGGCAGTTTGAGAATAGGCTTGCTAGTGAGTTTTTCCTTTAAGTCTTGGAACGCTAATTCACTTTGCGCAGTCCAATTAATTTTATCTGGAAGTCCCTTGCGAGTCAGATCAGTCAGAGGAGCACAAATAGAGTTAAAATCTTTGATATATTTTTGATAAAATCCGCATAACGACACGAATGATCGCACATCCTTTTTTGTTTGTGGTCTAGGTGCTCTCTGCAGTTTTTCCAAGTTCTTGGGATCAGGGGTCATGCTACCCTGATATACAGTGTGTCCCAAGAATTCCAACTCTTTGCATCCAATGCAACATTTTGTTGGCCTAGCAGTCAAGTTCGCCTCCCTAAGCCTATTAAATAACATTTCTAGAGCTTCAATGTGTTCTTCAAATGTCTCTGTGGCGACGAGAATATCATCCATGAAATTCGTGATACATGGGTTATTCAGGGGATCCAACAATTTGCGCATCATCCTTGAAAATACACTCGGAGCATTTTTCAGTCCGAATGGTAGCATGTTGAATTCATAATGTCCATCCGAAGTGCTAAAAGCCAAATAAGGTCTCACTTCAGGCTTCACTGGGATCTGGTAATAGCCTTTACTAAGATCCACCTTTGAAAAGTATTTTGCCTAGTTCAGTCTGGCAAATAACTGTTTTGTGTCTGGTAATGGATCCACTTGTCCTTCTGTGACAGCATTCAGTTTCCTGTAATCTATGCACAGTCTGTGTTCCCCAGACGGTTTTCTCAACAATACGACACTAGAGCTAAAAGATGATTCACTGTGTGAAATAATCCCCTCCTTCAACAAATAATCTATTTCTTCCTTCAATGCCTTCTCCTTCGCGAACGGAATAGAATAGGCTCTCATACAGATTGGGTTTGAGTCTAACAGTTTCATGTCATACTGTAGCAAATTTGTATGGCCTGGTTTATCTGTTAATACATCTGTATGTTCCTCCAGAACCTGTTGAACTCTCTCCCTCTGGTTTTTAGTCAGGTGCTTACTGACTTTTACCTGTGCTGCTGTTTCACAAGGATGTAATGGGTATTCATGTGAGGTGAGTGGTTCCTTTTGCATTTGAGTTGCGATAGCTAAGGTCAGTAAGGGGGTGCATATTATTTCACTGCTCAAGATGGGCCATCCGGCCAGCTAGGTTTTATATTCCTAACATTATTATTAAGAGATTAAAGGAGTCCATAGACAAGAAATTGAGAGATGAACAAGCAGGTTTTCGACAAAACAGATCATGTACAGACCAGATAGCCACTTTGAGAATAATAGTTGAACAAAGTCTGGAATGGAATTCACCACTATACATCGGATTTGTGGACTACGAAAAAGCATTTGACAGTGTGGACAGAGAATCACTTTGGAAATTGATGAGGCATTATGGAGTTCCCCTGAAAATCATTAAATTAATAAAGAAAACCTATGAAGACATGACGTGCAGAGTTCTTCATGAAGGACAGCTTACAGAACCATTTGGGATAAGAACAGGAGTGCGACAGGGATGCCTCTTGTCTCCATTTCTTTTCTTGCTGGCAATAGATTGGGTTATGAGATCATCGACAACACACAACAGAAATGGAATCCAGTGGACTCTGACTAAGCAGTTGGATGATCTGGATTTTGCTGATGATTTGGCTCTCCTGTCCCATAACCGTAATCAGATGCAGGACAAATTGAAAACACTCGATGAGAGGTCACAGCAATTGGGTCTGAAAATACACAGGGAAAAGACAAAAATAATGCGAATAAATGCAGGTAATGAAAACAGGGTTGAACTTGAAGAAACGCCAATACAAGATGTAGAATCATACACATATCTTGGCAGTAATATAGACAAAGTTGGAGGGACAGACAGCGATATCAAAATAAGAATACAAAAAGCAAGAGGAGCTTTCATTGCATTGGGAAATATATGGAGATCAAGAGAAATAGGATCCAACACGAAAATAAGAATCTTCAACTCAAATGTGAAGTCAGTCCTATTGTATGGCTCGGAGACATGGAGAACAACAAAGACAACAACCAAAAAGCTACAGACTTTCATAAATGGGTGCTTGCGTAGAATAGAGGGATTGAAATGGTATGACAAGGTTACCAACGTGGAACTGATGACAAGAACTGGACAAGTGCCAGTGGAACAAGAGATGAGAAGAAGACGATGGCGATGGATAGGACACACACTGAGGAAACCTGTTGATAGCATTACAAGGCAGTCCTTGTTCTGGAACCCCCAGGGCAAGAGAGGCAGAGGAAGACCAAGAAGTACATGGAGAAGAGAGTTGGAAACAGAGGTGAAAATGATGAGGAGAACATGGAAAGAACTTGAGATGATGGCACGTGACAGGAGGACTTGGCATGTGTTTGTTGAAGGCCTATGCTCCTTTGGGAGTGGAGGGTTATGAATGAATGAATGAATTATTATTAAGAAAAGTCATTTTTCAAATATACTGAAGCACATTAAAAACGCACCACCTGTATAATCCAAGAACAGAGTGTGAAATGTAAATATAAGTGTGTACAAGTTTACATATTTGGAATCTTTATTCATTTTCCTATGAATCCATGCTGGTCATTAATTTGTACATTTGATTGTTATGAAATTCATTGCATTCTGTGCAAGCAAGGGAGAAAACCAAAAATACAAAAAAATGCACGTGCGTTATCCTGCTGGAGAAGCTGCAAGTCTGGATAAATTGGGAACGCAGGAGCAACCAGTGCATCCAGAACCTCATCTCGATATGTCACAGCATTAACATTTCCACGGAAGACGTGAAGAGGCAAGCGATGGTGAAAACTGAATCCTCCCCAAATGTGAATACTGCCACCTCGAAATCGGTTGACACAGCAATCTGCAAAGCGCTCTTCACACAGTCGCTAAATCCGCATACGTCCATCTGCAAAGGATATGTTGAATCTATTCTCTTCTGTGAATAGGACAGCATTCCACTGCAGTCTAGTCCATCTGATATGTTGCTCTGCCCATTGCAGGCGCTGCTGACGATGTCTGTGAGTCAAGTTTGGCCCAACATAAGGCCGTCTTGCAGTAAGGCCTGTATCTCTGAGTCGTCGTATGACTGTCATTCGAGAGACTTGCCCATGTCTACCCACTATTGCTCTTGCTGTTTGACTTGCCGGGAGAGTCAATTCCTTAGGTGACTCAGCACAATATGACGATCTTGCGCAGGGGTAGTAACTCGTGGTTGGCCACTCCGAAGTCTATCCCGGGCACTGCCAGTGGTTCCGTAACGTTCATTGAGACGTACAATAGTGCTGTGGTGGCAATTCATCTTTCTAGCAATGGCCCGCGATCTCATTCCGGTCTCCAACATACCAATGGCTCGTTGGCGGTCGTTTTCAGATAGTCGTGGCATTTCAAGCACATGTACTGGGTGTTTTGTCTCAACGGCCTTTTTATACCGAGTATACTGCCACCACGCGTACACATTTTCAGGGTCATAGCTGTTGAGAATCGTGTTGCACGTATAACTTTCATCGTTTTCATGTAGTCTGTACACACACCCATGGGTTGAATCTTGCACTTTCCATTCCAGCAGCCATTCGCTCTCTACCTCATGGCAAACACGGGGAAAATCCATTCCCACACTTTTTTTTGCCAGCTTCTCGGCATCGGTATATATAATAGTGGTGCGTTTTTAATGTGCTTCAGTATATTACTATGGAATTTGTGGATTTACCATTGATGCTCCATGCTGTATTATGAACTGCCGTCCCATGATGTCTTCGTGAGTCTGTTGTAATAAATCGTTTAACGTTACAGCTTGTTCCAAACATTTCCTGACTCCTACGTTTAAAGTGGTGTGTGATTTCAGTCTGTTAGATGAGAGAACCCTTAACATTCGCGTATACAGATAGACACATTTATACACCTGTCGGCTATCCGTAAGCCTGACCTATGCTGATCGCATCTATCAGCGAAAGATAATAACATTTGTCTTCTTGGGCCACTTAGACTTTAACAGTGGTGAGCCAGGTTCATGGGGTTATATCATCTACAGAAATTTAACAAAGATTCCCCAGACCAACCACCAACATAAAGTGGTCGCCAGTTATATGGTGTGTGTATTAACATTACCTTTGGAACTACACCGGAAGATATGCAGCGTTTCCAGTTCTGCTTTTCGTATTGAAATTTTCAAGTAAACTTTGACTGTATTTTGGTGGCGCGATTACAAGTTAAACAACGGAAATATATTTACATTGTCGTCCTTCACCACTTATAAACTCTAACATTTGGCTTCCTCCACTAACGTCAAGTGATGAGCCAGTAATATGGGGTGTTTGACATAGTACCTCTACAACTACAGGGAGATCAAGTACATATTTGCAGTGTTTCCATTCCTTCTGTACGTATGTCACAAGTCAAGACTTGCAGTATTTTCAGTTCTTCTATTTGTATACCAGGTTTTCAAGCAGACGTCAGGCAGTATTGTCAAGAGCCAGAGAAGTGAGGAGTTCCTGTACCCTTTCAACGTTGGATGTCTTCAGACTGTGTGTGACCCATCATCTTGGCGGGAAGGCTGGGAATTTTCCTTTTTTGAAGATAAGTGGCTGTTTTGTATGTGTAAACTGTACCACTTTATATGTTGACAAGCCTTCCTATGTTATGCATTATTTCTTCTATTGAATGTTCTATGTTCCATGTTTATGCGGGTTTGGTTGGGAGGTGACTTTCGTTAGGATATATCCCAGTTCACCCAGGGCCCACGAAAGCGTTCTGTAGGGACATTCTTACGGATTTCCCGCAGTGGAAATTTTCCAGCGAGTTTTTTGCTTAAGCAGTTTAGTCCACTGTGTTTGGTAATCCGCGACATCTCTGTTTAGGTGTGACGAAACGTTTCATTGTTGTGGTCGTAGTATTTTCTCTGTTCCTTAGTTTTTTTTTTGATTAAGTTGTTTGTTGGTGTCTTCCTGTCCTGGCTGTCTTTTATTTCTATACAAATTTTTCGTTTATACACTGTGTTGTTGCTTGTCTTGTCACGCTTTTCGCAGCTGTCATTGCAAGCTTTGCAAAATTTCTTACCTTTATTTCCGCTTTTTTACTTTTTTTGATTCCTGCGAACGTGGTCATTTGTCTTTTATATATTGTCTTTGTAACTCTTGTTTGCACTGTCTATTTTTGTTATGCTCTATTAATATTATAATGCATATTGTGATAAGTAATTGATAACATTGTTAATAGTTTGGGAAGGTAATTGTGCAGTTCTATGAACAAGAACGTATTGCACTTATAAAAGATAAATAAATTTTAAATTATTTGGAAAAGAATTTGATACAAAGGCGAACACGTAGAGAATTTGCTTACCCTTTGACTGACTCAGGGAGTCATATATATATATATATATACTGAAGCACATTAAAAACGCACCACCTGTATAATCCAAGAACAGAGTGTGAAATGTAAATATAAGTGTGTACAAGTTTACATATTTGGAATCTTTATTCATTTTCCTATGAATCCATGCTGGTCATTAATTTGTACATTTGATTGTTATGAAATTCATTGCATTCTGTGCAGGCAAGGGAGAAAACCAAAAATACAAAAAAATGCACGTGCGTTATCCTGCTGGAGAAGCTGCAAGTGTGGATAAATTGTGAACGCAGGAGCAACCAGTGCATCCAGAACCTCATCTCGATATGTCACAGCATTAACATTTCCACGGAAGACGTGAAGAGGCAAGCGATGGTGAAAACTGAATCCTCCCCAAATGTGAATACTGCCACCTCGAAATCGGTTGACACAGCAATCTGCAAAGCGCTCTTCACACCGTCGCTAAATCCGCATACGTCCATCTGCAAAGGATATGTTGAATCTGTTCTCTTCTGTGAATAGGACAGCATTCCACTACAGTCTAGTCCATCTGATATGTTGCTCTGCCCATTGCAGGCGCTGCTGACGATGTCTGTGAGTCAAGTTTGGCCCAACATAAGGTCGTCTTGCAGTAAGGCCTGTATCTCTGAGTCGTCGTATGACTGTCATTCGAGAGACTTGCCCATGTCTACCCACTATTGCTCTTGCTGTTTGACTTACCGGGAGAGTCAATTCCTTAGGTGACTCAGCACAATATGACGATCTTGCGCAGGGGTAGTAACTCGTGGTTGGCCACTCCGAAGTCTATCCCGGGCACTGCCAGTGGTTCCGTAACGTTCATTGAGACGTACAATAGTGCTGTGGTGGCAATTCATCCTTCTGGCAATGGCCCGCGAGCTCATTCCGGTCTCCAACATACCAATGGCTCGTTGGCGGTCGTTTTCAGATAGTCGTGGCATTTCAAGCACATGTACTGGGTGTTTTGTCTCAACGGCCTTTTTATACCGAGTATACTGCCACAACGCGTACACATTTTCAGGGTCATAGCTGTTGAGAATCGTGATGCACGTGTAACTTTCATCGTTTTCATGTAGTCTGTACACACACCCATGGGTTGAATCTTGCACTTTCCATTCCAGCAGCCATTCGCTCTCTACCTCATGGCAAACACGGGGAAAATCCATTCCCACACTTTTTTTTGCCAGCTTCTCGGCATCGGTATATATAATAGTGGTGCGTTTTTAATGTGCTTCAGTATATATATATATATATATATATATATATATATATATATATATATATATATATATATATATATATATATATATATATATATATATATATATAGTTACTATGGATATTTTCGATCATTGTCTCCGGGAGGGAGATAGATTACGTTTATGGGGGTCAAGCTGTGAAGAATATGCCATAGAACATTTCTTAATTCAAATGAGCCAGGATCTTAAGGAGTTTGCTTATTGTGTGTGTGGATATGCCCCTTCACGGGAGAAAGCAGTGAGCCTATCTAAATTATTATCCACTATTTTTTATGATGAAGGTATACTAACTACTCAAGACGGTAATGTTGTTGAGTTGGATGCGTTGAAAAAAACGATAAATGAGCTTCAGGGTAAAAAGAAGGCTCTTACTGATGAGCTACAGCAGTTGAAAATGCAGTATGAGAAGATGTTGTCAGCAATGGATTTTGAAAATGCTGTATTGAAGAATAAAGTGACGCTGTTGATAGCGGATAATCATAAATTTGGTGAATTTTCCCTTAGACAGAAGAACGAACGAACTTTATTTTCACAGGGTTGAGAATTGGGCACGCAGGCCCGTCTGACATTCTGCCCTTCCTTTCTCTCGTCTTTTATACTGATTTCATTTATTCTCACATTTATTTTACCTATCAATTCAATGAATTCAACGTTATAAAGGTAAAATAATAGCATACTCACATTCACAGTATCTAATTATAAACATGAAATAAAGTATGTTGAAAAATACAAACTAAGTATCACCATGAAACAAAATATGTTGAAAAACACTATCATCATCATTAAACCTACATTCGATATTATATCATTTCAAACCCGGGCGACGGCATTTGAGGATTTTTCGTCGACCGGGATTTGGACTGGATTAACTCGAGACTTGGCGAGGACATTTGAAGGAGTGTCGTCGACCAGGGACTGGCGGCTCCTGAGCCGACCCAGCTGCAATGGGTACCTCCGAAATCGGCGAGTATTTGCCTGAATGGCGAGGGACACCTGTCTCTGTACAAGAAATAAAGGGATACTCACGTAAAATCAATGTCAGGTTAGACATAAAATAATAACCTGAGATTTCGCCTCGAGTATTAGCGGGCGTACGAAAAAAAAAAAAAAAAAAAAAAAAAAAAAAAAAAAAAAATATCATTAAGAGTTAGAGGATGAGGTAACCTCATTGAAACAGATGTTGGATGACCAGATAAGTAAGGTGAGCTCTTCCGCGCATGAATTGGAACTACGGCGGGAAGATAATGAGAAACTTATGGATGAATATCAAAAAAGTAATGAGACATTTAGGATTTTGTTTGATAATTTGCAATCAAAATGTGACAAGTTGAAGTCCGATCATGAATCTTTGATTACGGGGTATGTTAAGTTTAAATCAGAAGGTGGAAAAGGGGAGATTGAATCTCACAAGGACAATAATGTGTCATCCTTGAGTGATGATTGTTTAACTGATGACAGGGTAACGGCCTTAGAATCGTTACTCCTGAATGAAAAACATAGATATTCTGAACTAGAAAAGAAAATGCAACAACAGATTGATGAATTTTCAACTAAATTGAATACGGTTAATTCTTTACTTGTTAGTGAGAGAAAGACAGCTACTAACTTGAATAAACTGAATAAAAGGCAGAGGCAGGAGATTACATTACTGAATTCGGAATCTGTTAGATTGAGAAACAGAGTTGATGGCCTATTAGATATTCTCTTAAACAACAAGGCGTTGTCTACTGTCAAGGTTGACAGTGTTAGACATAAAGTTGATAATCAACACTTCACAAATGCAAAGAGTCAGCCATATGCACTCAATGCTAACTATAACATTAAACATAGTGTAAACAAATCTTTGTGTGACAAATAAAATTTCCCACGTAATAACAATACTGCCTCTAATAGTAGTAATTCTTGGCATCAGGCCAACAAAAGTAATCCTATTGTCAGTCCTTTAGATCACGGTAAAAACTCGGATAAATTAAATGTCAAGGCCCCACAGACAAAACGTGCATCGACTTTTTAAAGTTCTGATAAATTTATAACAAGGGACAAAATTATTAGTACTCATCATACTCAGCGCAGTCAGTATGATGCACCTGTTAAGCACATTCCCACATGCAAGGATACAAGCAATTTAGGTAGGAGAGATTATCGTGATTTTAGACAGTACCAAGGGGGTCTATCACGTAGTAATTCTCCTCCAAGAAACTGGAGACAATTTAACGGACCTCAACATTTTAGTTCCGACAATTCTGTAAGTTATGGAAGGGATAGCTACGCTAGAGATTATCAACCTTACAATAATTTTGCGCGGAGACAACAAAATCCATCTAATATGTATTTTGATCAAAGGGGAAATAGTAATCGCAACAATGCAAACTGGGGTTCAAATCAGAACAATAGTTTCAATAGAGCAAATAATAATGCTCCCAATAGAGATAATAGTCGCGATAGATCGCGATATGACGGTAGATCTCCAAATGATAGTTCGCTTTGCCATGCTAACTCTGCTCAACAGGAGCCCCAGGTTATTAATAATCAAGGTAACAATTATAATAGTGTCTCAAATGCTACTGCTTGCTCTGCTTTCGATTTCGAGAGAGCATCTCAGTGCCCTGAGTGCACAACTTTGTTCCAGCCTACAGCAATGACTACCTTGAGTTGCGGTCATCCTCTACCTAATCCTCCTGTTTTGTCTAAACGTGACGGAGGAAGGTTTGTTGCGCATCATAAAGGGGCCGGAAGTTTACACAGCCACAGTTGGTAGGTTAAATGTAAAGTTAACTTTTTCTTTTGTTTCCTACCTTTGCCAAACAGAGATTTGCATTTATGTTTTTTTCACAGCAACGGCCTTCCCATGAGAATCAGTGTTCCTATGTTGCCTGATTGGGTTGTTTCTTTTCAACTTATGCTATATGTCGCCTTGCACCGTGGTTGCGGTTCCAGTAAATACGGTCAGAATTGTGACGCCTCAGTAGAGGATGTCGTATCTTTATGTTCACAAGATTTTTCAAGACCACTGGATATATTGTTAATATTTATAGTCTATGTTTAATTTAAGACATTGTATTATTTTCTTTCTTATACACCATGTCATTACCATATTTTTTTAATATGACTGTGTTTGGTATAAACATTGAACGTGTTACTATTATAGTAATAATGCGATTTAAACTTAGATTATCATTACGATACATTTCGGTATTGCAAATTGGAAACGTGTTTTTTTCTGAACATTGTGATGTATTTTTCTTTACCCGGCGCTTGATTGTGCGTCAGGAATAGCTATGTATAACGGTATTGTTAATTTTGATATTTATATGGGCTCATCATTTATACTCCATGGGTTTATTAACTTAGTTATCTTGCATATTGTGCTAATTTTTTAGATGGTAGCTGGCTGTTTCTTCTATGCTTTAGATATGCATTGGTTTTGTATCTAGTGTATGTTGTTTTGCCATAATTGTGTTTATTTATACGATGCATTGTTTGATCTCATGGTTACCACGTAGTTTCATTGTTTTCTTTCCATATTCTCATTTCATTACTTTCTTTCATTGCTTGTCATTCTTCGTTTTACTCCATCTTTTCTTCTCCCTTTCTATTTATTATTTCCTACTTAGTTTATACTGAATATACTTAACTTTGTTTGAAACCGATCATCTGTGTATACTTATCTGATTACTTTGTCTACTTCTTTTCCTACTTTCTACTTACTTCTAATAATTTTTTGTGAATTTATGGATATAACTTAACTTAGGGAAATTCTTGTGATATCATTTTTCCCCGGGGGTCGGTGTAGTCTGTTACGTCATATTTTTATTAAAGGGAGTTAAGTGTTAAAGACTTGTATGCACAGGTCGGATTTTTGTAAACACGCTAGTAAACACGCTCTGGGTGATGAGAGATATTTCTTAGTTTGGAGCTGTATGCTCAGTAATTTTTGAACACAGCTCTACTGACTAGTCGCTAGTTTGTTTTTAAAAAATAGGATTTTAAAAAAAGAGTGCTTGAATGTTCGGGGTGTTTGTTGGGAAAGGTTACGGGGGAGCCTGAGCTGTGGTCTCTCGCGGTGAGTCCGCGCATGTGTACTTTTTAATGTGTTGTACTGAGATACAAAAATCTCGGGACAGTAGATTGCTGGCAGAGCTTCTAGATGGCCGTTTCTTCCATCTCGCTAGTGTGTTTCCAGTATATTTTTGTAAAGGGGAGAATTCTGATATATTGTAGAATGTTTTTCGAGGCCATGGAATATAGCGGCCGGGATTATTATTGATGAAGATATTCACGCAAACCTTTGTTACTTATGGATGTTTACGATGGTCTTTTATAACGAGAGATACTGCGAAATTCTTTGTTATGCAGCCTGTTTTTCCCCCCATTGGATTTACTTACGAGATATTTAAGATGTTGGAAGTTTGTTCCTGATGAACACTTAGTGTACTAATATACTGCGCTGAGGCCTGTGATGTAGACAGTCCTCTTAATGGATATTTTGCTGTATTATCATGAAATGTGAGCTGTTGCGAACTGCGATGTGTGCAGTTCTTTTGAGGGATTTTTTTTTGCTTGATTACTATGGAATTTGTGGATTTACCATTGATGCTCCATGCTGTATTATGAACTGCCATCCCATGATGTCTTCGTGAGTCTGTTGTAATAAATCGTTTAACATTACAGCTTGTTCCAAACATTTCCTGACTCCTACGTTTAAAGTGGTGTGGTATTTTAGTCTGTTACATGCCAGTCTTGACATATGGATGCGAGTCATCGGCAATGACTACAACCCATAAAAGCCAGATCCAAACCTCAGAAATGAGGTATCTGAGGAAAGTGGTTGAAGTAACAAGAAGAGACATGGTACTCAACCGGACGATACGTCAAGGACTTAAATCCTACCCCCTGCAGACCCAAGTAGAACAGTCCTAATTAAGATGTTTGGCCATGTCTGCAGAATAGGAGAAGATCGAATACCACGACAAGCATGGGAAACAAAGAGCAAAGGATCCAGACCCCGAGGACGACCCAGAATCCGCTGGGAGGCCAACATTAGACAATCTTTAAAGAACCGAGGACTAGAATGGAACCAGGCCAGGAGGAAGACAGCCGATAGGATAGTCTGGCGCTCTCTCTTCCAAACCTCTACACCTCACGGTAGAAGGGGAACGACTAAGTAAATAATTTCAGTCTGTTAGATGGGAGAACCCTTAACATTCGCGTATACAGATAGACATATTTACACACCTGTCGGCCATCCGTAAGCCCGACCTATGCTGATCCCATCTATCAGCGAAAGATAATAACATTTGTCTTCTTGGGCCACTTAGATTTTAACAGTTCGGTACCCCTCAGACGTCACACTGAATTTTCTGTGCAACCGTTCTTTTCATCATCATATTAACCCGTAACCCGTCATGGGTCCTATGGGTGCCATGGTGGAAGCATCAGCAAGCAGGGTCCTCTACTGCTCTTTATCCTCAGCAATGCGTGCTAGTGTGGAAAAACCGTGCCCTGCCCATTCTTTGATGTTATCAGCCCAGGATTTTATTTACCTTCCTCTTCTCCATTTACTTTCGACTATTCCTTGGAGGATCGTTTTCGAAAGGGAGTTATGACGAGTTACATGCCCAAACCAGGCAAGCTTTCGACGTTTCACTACTGATAAAAGTGGTCCCTGGTGGCCTGCATACGTGTTTATTTTCTCTCTAACATAGACATTTGTTTTGTGCTCTTTATAGCAAATGCGCAAAATTCTTCTATAACATTTATACGCGACAGCCTGAATCCTTCACTCCGTATCTGCAGTGAGTGTCCAGCCCTCCCACCCATACAAGAGAATAGATAATACAAGTGATTTGTATAATTTGATCTTCACCGGAAAACTGATGTTACTTTTCTAGATCACAATCAGCCTTGTCATGGCAGCTGGGGCTATCTCAAGTCTTGTCTTGATTTCTTTACTTGATCTTCCATCACAACATATAGTGGACCCCAGATATTTAAAGGTGTTCACTTCTTCTAACGTTTGCACATTTAACGTAATGTTGGTTGGAACATGTTTTTTATGGCAATTCACCAATATCCTGCGTTTTTCTATAATAAATTCCATTCCATACGTTCTTGTTACTTTCTCCAGTCTAGAGGTAAGGTCTTGAAGTTCTGATTCTGTTCCAGCTATAAGATCGATATCATCAGCAAAACGTAGATTGCAAAGAGGTCGACCTCCAATCGATACGGTTTTTATAATCGTAGAGAGCCTCCTGCATAATATGTTCTAGATATATATTAAAGAGCACTGGGGACAGGATACATCCCTGACAAACTTCTACAGTTGTTTAGAAAAATGCTCCAATGTCATTGCTTGCAAAAACAGCACTGCTTGCGTCCTTGTTGAGAGTTTGAATGATATCTATGATGTTGGTATCAAAATTGCATTTTCTCGTTCTTTTACCTTATCGTAATCATCTCGCTCTTCCAACGGGAGACTGTAAAAAATTTCCATCGCTGGCCCGACTAACAATGTGGACAACAGAGATGGCAACTCGTCTCTGCTTGCCTTCCAGCTCAGTCATCCAATCTGGAACCTCTCGAGAAGTCCATACTGTCTATTTTATCGTTAAAACTCGGTAGACGCGGCCTCTGACCACTCGCACCTAGTTCTAGCCTTTTTAATTGTATTTCTTTATCTGTTTCTACCTGCAGTCTAAGTTTCCCTTTCTCTATGTCTGCTTTGATCTTGATTTCTTCTAATGCTACTCTCATTCTCTCCTTCTCTACTTCTATTTCTCTATATTTCTTCATTCTCCTCTCTTTACAACTCTGACTCATTTTTTTATCTTCTCCTCTTGTAACTCCAACTCTGCTTTCTGACGTTCTCGTTCCTCAGCGCGTGCATCTCTTTCCTGATTCTGTTTCTTTATCTTCTCCTTCTCTAGGGCGTCTTTGATCTCCTTTGAGTGGAACTCCGTCTTGACAAAGTCAATTAATTCTTTCCCATCTGAATAAAGTCTGGTAAGTCCATGATGTACACTCTCAGTATATATCTAAATATATATCTTCTCTGTTGTACACTCCAACTCTCTTCACAGTATCAACACACTCTGCCTCTTGGCTTAATTATTTATCCTTATTTACTAGGATTAGTCACCCTCGATACTTAGCCTATGATGGTGGTAATTCGTACCTTAATAGCAAGTCAGTTTGGTACGCCTGATTCACCAAAACTCACTCGAATTATTTCATTATAGCCTTCCGTAACCAAATAGTACTGTACAGGTAATGAAAATGTACGAGTAATGATCCGAATGCTGATCAATACATAAACCCTTTCACGGTACACCATAAGAACACTCACAATAGTGCTTCTGAGCAGCAATGCTCACCAATATCAGTTAATATGTTTATATAGCTGCAATGGCAAACATGTAAATGAAAAATGAAGAACATTCACTGTGACACCACGATAACTAGATGTTGCGTATTATAGGACAATAGACTAGGTGAGACCAGAAGTAGAATGATATGTACAGTACGTGACTGTCAACATACGAAAACAGGGGATACTCGCTGAACGTACATACAAGATAGCAAGTAAGAAACGTGAGAATAGACCAATTAAACAAGACGTTGGGAGCCGCGCTGGTGTAGTGGTGACCAAATTGCGCTGGCGATCAGGTGTTCAAGGTTCAAGCCCAGGCGTGTGCATCTGAAGGGGTGTCATCGACCGAGATTTTGACTGAATAACCTGAACGGCTCCTGAGATAAACCCTCTGCGGATGGGAAGGAGCAAAGCCTGACCGGGTTGGAAGGAAAGTCCACAGGCTCCCCAGCCTCGCAATGACATGTCATTGGGCCGAATGGGCTGAAAGCGCAAGTGCCGCTGGTTACGAACAAAAAATACAAGACGTTAAGAGTCACTCAATATTCACGACACCGTATACACAAACCCCACCAGCACAACTAACGAATACTGGGCTCGCTTTTTAAGCAGGGCAGCCGCAGGAATGCACGTCTGCTCGACTCCTCCACTAAACAAACATAGCCACGTCGTAGAAAGAAATTACTCTAATCCAGTCTTTTCCCGCGAGGGAAAAAAGGAAGAATTAAGCTTGCCATCCGTCCTCCCTTCAAGAACAGTATTATACTAATAATAATAACAAAAAGGCGAAACGACAGCTACACGTAGACAATAAAGCGCTGACGGCTTGTGCATTAACTAGCCACCGGCCAAACCAAACAGATCAACATTTTAGCAAATTAAGATAACCAATACTACCTCCTCTAATATATGTACCGATAGAAAATAGTTACAGATAAGGCTCCAAGATACCCACTAGCAATAGCAAAGTCAAGAAACTATGTACCTAAGAAGCCTTTCCTAGAAGAAGTAGTAGTACCCGATGATGGACATCTAATCCTAACTGATAGACTAGCACGACCCCAAAAGAATTGTCACTACACTTCAAGAACAAGATGTGAAGACATATGAATATGATGGATAGACGGCGACAGAAAATGAAGAAAATAAATACAGCAAAATGTACCTAACCAAAAAAAAATAATAAATAAACTTTACACACTACAAAACTATCACTAAACAATGAACTTATCTGCAGATCCAGCGCTGGCCACACCGATGCAGGTCCAACGTAGCTCCTCAGTCCCAGATGATGCACGATGAATAACCACAAACACGTCAGTAACAAATATATACAGTTCCACCACGTATCGTCACCACGTGTGACTCAGCACAGTCCAAATATATCCACCGTAACAGGAAAAAAGTTCTGGTGATGAATTCTAGACATTAGCATATAAGTGCCAGATAAAGAAAGTCACAGTCCTTCGGCACTGTGTCGTATACGGCACACGTAAACAGTTAATGGCAGCCAGACAATGTAGTCCAAGCAGCTGTATTCGAGCAGCAGATCACAGTCACATCAGTAGGTCACCCGCACTCAGAAACAGACTTCCCAGCGGTACTGTAGGGCAGGACACGATCCCGCCACGGCTACTCCTTCAGTCACACACTCAGACGAGCCATCACATCAGCAAGGCAGGACAACACTCGAGCTCAGCAGGGAACCACCGCAGGTCACTGGAGGTAACGAGTACTGCAGGTAGGTGATGTAACGTCTCAGTAGGTAAATACTGCAGTTCACTAACGGTAATAAGTACTGCAGGTAAGTGACGTAACGTCTCAGTAGGTTAACACATCAACAGGGTATCATCCAACACCCTTGTGGACAGGTTTCACTGGCAACCCCCCCCCCCCTCCCGCCACCTCTGTGCAGGGTGAGACGCATTTTGGCTCAGGTATGTTTGTACTACAGGCAGTTGTTCCACAGTTCGTACAAGATCGTAGTCGAATTGTGAAAACAGCAGCCTGCCTGCGACGATCTCTCCTACGACCCTACTAGTCTTACATTAACTGGATAGTTTATGAAGCCATCACCCAAAGCAAAGTGAAGAACTGATAACACACTATGATGACAGTACCAACACCAAAAAAAAAAAACAAGGAAATCTTTGCCGACACGTAGAGTCAGGCAGCAGGACCGTTATCCCTGACAAGGACGACCACAAACCTTGAACTACCAATCTTGCCGACACGTAGAGTCAGGCAGCACGACCGTTAGTCCTGACAAGGACTACCACAAGCCTTGACCTTCCAAAATTGCCAACACGAAGAGTCAGGCAGCACGACCGTTAGCCCTGACAAGGACTACCACAAGCCTCGAACTACAAAACTTAAAATAGTCAAAGTCACCTGCTCCGCCGGGAGCCCACGCTTTGTAGCAACCTGTCAGCACTATCTAACTTGTAATATGTCTATCTCCTCGGCATGCCAATCTCTAGCTTCGTGCACTGACCATCTTCGCGAAAGTCCACACGGAAAGCAGAAAACTAACAAATAAACTGCACTTTTTAACTGTTCCAAAAACCTACAGCTAACTTTCGACATTACCAATACTAACAACCCCTATGACCAGCACAATGTGCCCACCTGTGACCTACTTAACAATCCAGGTCACGTACTGCAGACTGGTTTCAAACTGACCTAGATCTGATGAGACTCATAACAACGAATAGGCGCCTGGCTACAACGTAACGGTGCCGTAAACCTTCTCAAAATATGCCGAAGTGAATAAATCGCCGTTTCAAAATACTTTTAAAACATGACAGTGTCGAGGGCGCATCATGGGGCGAAGCGATTTGAAAAAGTATATTTGGAGAGATCGCTCTGCACCATGATGTGCCTCACCAAAACACAAAAAAACTATGATCATTGACGATAACTACACACGGTTACGAAGCATGGCGTGGTGTGCATAGTTACATATATTACAGTGTCGGCTTGTGTGTGGCGTGGTCCACTTATCTAGGTGTAGAGAATTCTACTTACAAAGTGTATCTAAGATGTAGATTTCGAAGCAGAAATCACGTGTGATTTTAATTCATTATGGGACAAACCAATCTTATCAGGATGTGTGAAATTCAGGGTAAGAATTAGGCTTGATTAGCCAAAAGAGATGTTTGAAGACATGTCAAGGTTATCATAACCGTCATGCAAAGATATGAATATTGAAGAAAATATATAATCGCCGACTAAAAAGGAAATGTGCAAGAAGGCACAAAATTGTAATTAATGTGGACATTAAAGGAAGGTATAATATGTCAAGAGGAATTCGCAATAATAAAATAAATGGATGAAAATTATGAATATGATATGGAAGCACGAAGAGATTAGTCTTGATAGCATGAAGAATTTTGCAGATGTGTGGACTCATTTATAAACAGTGTATTGAAGGAAGGAATCGATATTTTAAATGAAGATGTCAAACTTTATTAGAGCAATGTGTCGCTCATGCAAGTCTCTGTATTAAATAAAATTGAAAGTCGTTTGAAAACAGAAGTCTTCCAGGAATATTTCAAAGTTTGGATTATGATTTTGAATATATTAACAGTTAACAGTTTTATGACAGTTGGTTCAGTAATACGAATCTGAATATGAATATGAACGATTATCCATAAAAGTTAGGGCCAGAGTTTTAGGTGGCAATATCTATACTAATTAAAAAAACCTAGACAACATTCAGACAACAAAGGAATTGTTCTTAACAGAGAGTATACGCAAATACGAAACTCAAAATTGTAAGAAACATGACTACAAGGACTCTGGACAGCTCAGGGACGTCATAGAATCGGACTTAGCCTCCATATTTCAGAGCACTCTATTTAGGCTGGGGGGGGGGGTGCTAGATGGCTACCCCTCCCACTCTTAGGGCGTTACCAATGTCCGTTCTGGATTTAACTACAACAGGCAATGACTCATGTACACTGGAGGACCACACGAACAATGGCTGACACAAGAAATAAGGCTTCTAACAAGCTGATGTCCCTTTCTTATCAACATCACAACTTGGCCACAAAAGGCCATAATAAAATGCAAAATATATATATGCTGCACCTGCGAGTTAATATACAAATATCAATATACAAGTATAGGCAATATCACAACCTACTGCTATGGTGAACCTCGCTCACCCGAGCGGCAAGAAACATCGTTATATCAAACTGACAACTACCAAAAATATATCGCTTACATAATCATCACTCACAGGACAAACTACCTCTCTGGAATAATAACACCAGGACAAGACTCTAATGGCAAGCACTGTAACACAATACTCCACACCAGATGAACAGCATACAAGCTAGCATAGAAGCGTATGTACAGGACGATAGTCGAACGACGGATAAATCTTGGCGCTTAAATCCATCGGTGCCGAAATTTCCCGCTGGTCACATGACCCCGACAGCTCGTCTATTTTCGCCAGCCCGTTCGGCATCTTCTGAACAAGCAGCTAATAGCACGGCCAAAATAACGCGGTGACATAGTCTTATCTCCCCTTCAGTTAAACCCAATAGTCTGTCACTTTCTGGATGCAAATTTCCTACACCAGATTTTCGCCGACTCCTATCACAATATATATGTATATATATATATAAGTATATATTGCACAAGATAACTTATTAACCTGAGTCAATGTCCATTCTAGTCTTTATTATCATCCTGCAGTGTTAATATTTTGTTGGGCTGTGTGGTAATTTCTTGAGAAATGCACTTAACTCGTGAATAAGCTCCTGGTCCTCATAGAAACAATGCTGAGGCTGGATAGCAGTGATGGTGCACTAGTTCTGGAGTTATGAACACGGTTTGTGGTGAATACGACTCCTGGTCCAAAGACACAATGCTACGGCCAGGTAGGAGTGGTTTTAGACGGATTTGAATAGGTTTCACTCCTGGTTCTATGACACAATGCTGAGACCAGGTATTATCTCGTGGTACACTCACTGATAGAAACCTGAAACAAAACAAGCTAAGTGTAGGGAAGATGCTACCTCTTCTAATAATGAACTGTCGTAATCAGAATGATTATGTTGTGGCACACCGTCAGGAAGTCTTATCGTCAATTAAGGCGAGTATGTCGTTGCCGTGGTTACAATACAACGTCATGGAGTCGTATAGTCCGTCAGGGTAAGTATGTCATACATGATATAATACATTATTAATACATTTATCATACAGACAAAAGATACCTAGTAAATTCAGAAAGGCAAACTATTTGTGCTCAGCATTAAAAGCCAGCTCTGAAAAGGGCTGATGGCTTTTTCCATACCAGTCTCAACAAGGACTCTACCTAACACCAATGCTGTATGGATTGTGGTTATATGTTGTGATGAAACCATGCTTCATACGGGTATACTCCAGAATATAGACATGAAGAGTCAGGCATTAAGTGCACATTAAGCAAAATTATCGAATTGAAAATCAAGCACGAAATATACATCCATTGCATACGGACATTCGTTGTCAAACCTAGTGTATTTTAGGCTCGTACAAAATTAATAAACATACCCTCAGTTGGACAACACGACGCTGACTGGAACAGATTTAGAAGTTACTTACACTCAATGACGGAATTCTTCTATTATTACTTGCGGAGCCATAGATGCTAATATGGATCTTGCTCTCATATAATGTCTACTTGTTCTTCGTAGCGTGTGTGTGTCATTTGAATTTCCCCTCGTCGTTACATAGTAGCTGAGCGGGCGACTCGGAGAGCATGCTGGGAAAATTACGTTCGTCTTAAGTTTGTTGGACGAAAAACTAGTTTTGTGTTTCTTTCGTAACAATATTTCGTAACAATATTTCGCAATATCTCTAGAATAACATAATGTAGTGACTCTTAACGATATTCCAAAGAATCAGTCCCAGTTCTGCTATCTTGTATCAAACTATGATTCCATTCCAAGCAGTCTTCGCTTGGATATATGCCTAAATATGTGCTAAATCGAGTGTTTTCGCCAGCGGTTACATGGATCAAACAGTGAATATTTCCGTCCAACGGAGTTTCTCGAAGATTACATCGATGTCGATACATAACGAAGGTATGTGGCTACGGGCATGCTGACATAATAACTCGCCGATTCATGACAACTATATCGTTTCATATCCTACATGTTACTTTAAGCATTAATTTAAAGGCATGCAACATTATAAAGGTACTATAACAGCATACATTTACAGTATCTAATCATAATCAAAATTAAGTATGCTTTTTTAAACAAATAATGAAATATTGAGGAAAAAACTGTAGCAAAAACAAATATATATATATATAAAACTTCAAAATATTTACACAGCAAATAAATAAAAATCATTCGAACATAATCAGATTAGGGTGGCATGGAATCAGAACACATGAAGTATTTGAACAGTCTGCTATTGAATGAGTTTAGATTTGATGTGTGTTTCTTTGCACTCCTTAACTCAACAGCAGAATCAGATAGAGAGAGATAGATAGACAGCCAGACAGAACTTTATTTTAAAAGGGTTGAGAATTTGTCTTTCATACCACAACAATTAATCTGCATTTTTAATGTGTCATCAATCATCAATACAAAAGTTACAAAAACCTATTCTCGCTTTTTCTTGACGGACAATGTTAAAAAAAAACAACTGTTATAATAATAATATTTGTAAGAGTATATAATTAGACACGAGTCCATCATGAGACAGACAGGCAAGTAATGAGAGAGTGTGTATCATGAAACATAGAGAGTGTATAATAGGACACGAGTCTATCATGATACAGAGAGTCCATCATGAGACAACGAGGCAAGTAATGAGAGAATCCTGAGATAGAGAGATTCTCTCTAACCAGCGGCACTCGAGCTTTCCAGCCCTTTTGGCCCAATGACATGTCATTGCGAGGCTGGGAAAGGGGGGGGGGGAGATAGAGAGATAGACAGTGAAAGAAAAATATAGGTGGTATACCTGCCAAATCTCTCTGTGTAACATTTGCTGGGGGCATATAAAGCTGCTATCCCACAGGTGAAGGCAATCATCACGAGAATAAACATTCCAAAGATCTTCACAATGTCTGAAACGGTCCGTCTGAAAATGTAAATGATTACTTCCCTTAAACACACATTTATACCTGCCATAGTTACTTCCCTTAAACACTCATTTATACCAGCCAGACACAATAATATGATATTTTATATACCAGGAAGTGAGTGTGAAATGTAAATATAACTGTTTACAAGTTTACATATTTGGAATCTTTAATCATTTTCCTATGAATCCATGCTGGTCATTAATGTGTACATTTGATTGTTATGAAATTCATTGCATTCTGTGCAGGCAAGGGAGAAAACCAAAAATGCAACCAATAAAAAAATTCATTCACACTATCCTCAGTATCTGGTATGTCCACCGTGTGCTTGCAAACAAGCTTGGCAGCGGCTCCGCATGGAACGCACAAGTTTCTGAAGGAAATTCCGGGGAATCAAGTCCCATTCACGTGTAAGAGCAGCTTCGAGCTGTTGCAGATTAGCTGGAGAACCTTGCCTGCAGACTCTGCGTCCAAGCTCGTCCCACACATGTTCTATAGGGGACATGTCTGGTGATAGGGCAGGCCAATCAATCGTCACAATGTTCTGCTGCTGTAGATATTGCTGCGAAATGCATGCGGTGTGCGTACGTGCGTTATCCTGCTGGAGAAGCTGTAAGTCTGGATAATTTGTGAACGCAGGAGCAACCATTGCATCCAGAACCTCATCTCGATATGTCACAGCATTAACATTTCCACGGAAGAAATGAAGAGGCAAGCGATGGTGAAAACTGAATCCTCCCCAAATGTGAATACTGCCACCTCCAAATCGGTTGTGCTGACGAACACAGCAATCTGCAAAGCGCTCTCCACATTGTCGCCAAATCCGCATACGTCCATCAGCAAAGGATATGTTGAATCTGCTCTCGTCTGTGAATAGGACACCATTCCACTGCAGTCTAGTCCATCTGACATGTTGCTCTGCCCACTGCAGGCGCTGCTGGCGATGTCTGTGAGTCAAGTTTGGCCCAACATAAGGTCGTCTTGCAGTAAGGCCTGTATCTCTTTATATAAATATAAATATATATATATATATATTTTTTTGCTACTTTCCTTTGTATCACGCTCGCTTCAACCATTGACCATATACATGGAACTGTTGGTTATATTCTTTATTGTGTATATTCTATGCTCTGTACTGTATTATTGGTCTCGGTGGTGTATTTACGTTTACGTTATATATAGTTCAGACTTTTGAGTTGTTCAGCAGCTTGGCTGTGTCTATATTGGCATGCATTTGATATTGGCTTGAGGTTTATTTATGTCAATTTATATTTTTATTTGCAAACCTACCACAGTAGAAGCACTAGCTAGGCCAGCGGGTAGGTCTAGAATGTTCGGTGAGCATCTTTTTTGTTTTATTTTAAATGTTTCCCTTGGTTTTTGTAATATGGTGTTTTATTAACTTTTGTAACCTGCTATAATTACTTATATTAATCAAACAAAACACACATTTATATTCTCCTCCCTTACTCATTCATTATCTCACTTATTCTCTCACTCATTCATTATCTCACTTATTCTCTCCCATTCATTATTTTATCACTTATTCTCTCATTCATTACCTCACTCATTCCCTCACTCACTTATTATCTCACTCATTCATTATCTCACTCATTCATTACCTCACTCATTCATTATCTCACTCATTCATTACCTCACTCATTCCCTCACTCACTTATTATCTCACTCATTCATTATCTCACTCATTCATTACCTCACTCATTCCCTCACTCACTTATTATCTCACTCATTCATTACCTCACTCATTCATTATCTCACTCATTCATTATCTCACTCATTCATTACCTCACTCATGCCCTCACTCACTTATTATCTCACTCATGCATTATCTCACTCATTCATTACTTCACTCATGCCCTCACTCACTTATTATCTCACTCATGCATTATCTCACTCATTCATTACTTCACTCATTCCCTCACTCATTCATTATCTCACTCATTCATTATCTCACTCATTCATTATCTCACTTATTCATTACCTCACTCATTCTCTCACTCACTTATTATCTCACTCATTCATTATCTCACTCATTCATTACCTCACTCATTCCCTCACTCATTCATTATCTCACTCATTCATTATCTCACTCATTCATTACATCACTCATTCCCTCACTCACTTATTATCTCACTCATTCATTATCTCACTCATTCATTACCTCACTCATTCCCTCACTCATTCATTATCTCACTTATTCATTATCTCACTCATTCATTACCTCACTCATTCATTACCTCACTCATTCATTACCTCACTCATTCATTATCTCATTCATTCATTATCTCACTCATTCATTACTTCACTCATTCCCACACTCACTTATTATCTCACTCATTCATTATCTCACTCATTCATTACCTCACTCATTCATTATCTCACTCATTCATTATCTCACTCATTCATTACCTCACTCATTCCCTCACTCACTTATTATCTCACTCATTCATTATCTGACGCATTCATTACCTCATTCACTTATTATCTCACTCATTCATTATCTCACTCATTCATTATCTCACTCATTCATTATCTAACTCATTCATTATCTCACTCATTCATTATCTCACTCATTCATTACCTCACTCATTCCCTCACTCACTTATTATCTCACTAATTCATTATCTCACTCATTCATTACCTCACTCACTTATTATCTCACTCATTCATTACCTCACTCATTCCCTCACTCATTCATTATCTTACTCATTCATTATCTCACTCATTCATTCCCTCACTCATTCCCTCACTCGCTTATTATCTCACTCATTCATTATCTCACCCATTCATTACCTCACTCACTTATTATCTCACTCATTTATTACCTCACTCATTCCCTCACTCATTCATTATCTCACTCATTCATTATCTCACTCATTCATTACCTCACTCATTCCCTCATTCATTCATTATCTCACTCATTCATTATCTCACTCATTCATTCCCTCACTCATTCCCTCACTCACTTATTATCTCACTCATTCATTATCTCACTCATTCCCTCACTCATTCCTTATCTCACTCATTCATTATCTCACTCATTCATTCCCTCACTCATTCATTATCTCACTCATTTATTATCTCACTCACTTATTATCTCACTCATTCCCTCACTCATTCATTATCTCACTCATTCATTATCTCACTCATTCATTCCCTCACTCATTCCCTCACTCACTTATTATCTCACTCCTTCATTACCTCACTCTTTCCCTCACTCATTCATTATCTCACTCATTCACTATCTCACTCATTCATTATCTCACTCATTCATTATTTCACTCATTCATTATCTCACTCATTCATTATCTCACTCACTTATTATCTCACTCCTTCATTATCTCACTCATTCATTATCTCACTCATTCCCTCACTAATTCATTATCTCACTCATTCATTACCTCACTCATTCATTCCCTCACTCATTCCCTCACTCATTCATTATCTCACTCGTTCATTATCTCACTCATTCTCTCACTCATTCATTATCTCACTCATTCACTATCTCACTCATTCATTATCTCACTCATTCACTATCTCACTCATTCATTATCTCACTCATTCATTATCTCACTCATTCATTATCTCACTCATTCATTCCCTCACTCACTTATTATCTCACTCATTCATTATCTCACTCATTCATTCCCTCACTCATTCATTATCTCACTCATTCATTATCTCACTCATTCCCTCACTCATTCCCTCACTCATTCATTATCTCACTCATTCATTATCTCACTCATTCATTATCTCACTCATTCATTATCTCACTCATTCATTATCTCACTCATTCCTTCACTCATTCATTATCTCACTCATTCCCTCACTCACTTATTATCTCACTCATTCATTATCTCAGTCATTCATTCCCCCACTCACTTATTATCTCACTCATTCATTATCTCACTCATTCATTATCTCACTCATTCATTATCTCACTCATTCATTATCTCACTCATTCATTCCCTCACTCATTCATTATCTCACTCATTCATTATCTCACTCATTCCCTCACTCATTCCCTCACTCATTCATTATCTCACTCATTCATTATCTCACTCATTCATTATCTCACTCATTCATTATCTCACTCATTCATTATCTCACTCATTCCTTCACTCATTCATTATCTCACTCATTCCCTCACTCACTTATTATCTCACTCATTCATTATCTCACTCATTCATTCCCCCACTCACTTATTATCTCACTCATTCATTATCTCACTCATTCATTATCTCACTCATTCATTATCTCACTCATTCATTATCTCACTCATTCCCTCACTCATTCATTATCTCACTTATTCATTATCTCACTCATTCATTACCTCACTCATTCATTACCTCACTCATTCATTACCTCACTCATTCATTATCTCATTCATTCATTATCACACTCATTCATTACTTCACTCATTCCCACACTCACTTATTATCTCACTCATTCATTATCTCACTCATTCATTACCTCACTCATTCATTATCTCACTCATTCATTATCTCACTCATTCATTACCTCACTCATTCCCTCACTCACTTATTATCTCACTCATTCATTATCTGACGCATTCATTACCTCATTCACTTATTATCTCACTCATTCATTATCTCACTCATTCATTATCTCACTCATTCATTATCTAACTCATTCATTACCTCACTCATTCATTATCTCACTCATTCATTACCTCACTCATTCCCTCACTCACTTATTATCTCACTAATTCATTATCTCACTCATTCATTACCTCACTCACTTATTATCTCACTCATTCATTACCTCACTCATTCCCTCACTCATTCATTATCTTACTCATTCATTATCTCACTCATTCATTCCCTCACTCATTCCCTCACTCGCTTATTATCTCACTCATTCATTATCTCACTCATTCATTACCTCACTCACTTATTATCTCACTCATTTATTACCTCACTCATTCCCTCACTCATTCATTATCTCACTCATTCATTATCTCACTCATTCATTACCTCACTCATTCCCTCATTCATTCATTATCTCACTCATTCATTATCTCACTCACTCATTCCCTCACTCATTCCCTCACTCACTTATTATCTCACTCATTCATTATCTCACTCATTCCCTCACTCATTCCTTATCTCACTCATTCATTATCTCACTCATTCATTCCCTCACTCATTCATTATCTCACTCATTTATTATCTCACTCACTTATTATCTCACTCATTCCCTCACTCATTCATTATCTCACTCATTCATTATCTCACTCATTCATTCCCTCACTCATTCCCTCACTCACTTATTATCTCACTCCTTCATTACCTCACTCTTTCCCTCACTCATTCATTATCTCACTCATTCACTATCTCACTCATTCATTATCTCACTCATTCATTATTTCACTCATTCATTATCTCACTCATTCATTATCTCACTCACTTATTATCTCACTCCTTCATTATCTCACTCATTCATTATCTCACTCATTCCCTCACTAATTCATTATCTCACTCATTCATTACCTCACTCATTCATTCCCTCACTCATTCCCTCACTCATTCATTATCTCACTCGTTCATTATCTCACTCATTCATTACCTCAATTATTCTTTCACTCATTTATTATCACAATCATTGTCTCCAGGTGTCATGTCTTACATTGAGAAACATATTACCTGAAGGAGACCAGCATTGTTCCCAGTGCTTCATTGGCTGGCATAATGAAGGAGAACCTACTCACGCTGAAGATAATTCCCAGGCTAAACAAGATATCAGAAACGAGCTCCGGGTCTGGTACCCACTCCGAGTCCCACACGACCTGGACTGCAATGTCACTTTTCTTAAAAATACATCTTGTGAAAAATTACTTATTTATGATGGTTAAATAGTTAATGTTAAAAATAACTTTTTTATGATGGTCATATAGCATACCTGTCAACCTCCTGAGACAAAAAACATGTACGCCGGACCTAAAAAATCTTTACAAATACCCAAAAATCCTTACGCAAATAATATATTAATAAGTTATACACAATACAGTTTTAAAACGAGAAATGACATATACAAATCTATTAGCATTTGAATTAGTGTGATATAAAACATGCTAATAGTCTCATGCTGTTCTTTATATATAAAAAAAACTTAGTGATCGTGAGGTACTATTCTTTAGATGCACAGTGTTTTGTATTACGAGGGGCGTTCAGAAAGTAATGCACGACATCGCTTTTCTCAGCTAATAATGAAGATAGAAGCATGAAATTTTTGCACACTTCAAATATAGCATGTGCCAAATGTGTGCACCAAATTGCACTGCAAGCGTCTAAATAATACGGCAACCCTAAACCGTTGAAATGGAGCGTGTTAGCAACTTGCGTTATAAACAGCGAATTGTGATAGAATTTCTCGTTGCAGAGAAGGAAACTGTTGTGAGTATTCACAAGCATCTATGTGATGTGTATGGACGTTTTGCAGTCGACAGGAGTACAGTCAGTCGCTGGGTTCAGAGAATCAAAGAATCAGGAAGTGGAGATACGGAGCTGCTTGATCGGCCGCGCTGTGGACGTCCTGCCACAGCCACCAACGCAGAAATGTTGAAATGCGCCGAGGGCATTATTCTTACTGATAGGCGAATCACTACTCAACAATTGGCCTTACAGCTGTCAGTCAGCATTGGTAGTGCAAATGCAGTTATAAAAACTCTCGGATTTTCTAAGGTTTGCGCAAGATGGCTTCCTCGAAGTCTCACAAATGACCACCGATTGCAAAGGAAAGCAATTTCTTCTGAATTGTTGGAGCGTTTCAATGATGATGGAGAGAACTTTTTGGCTAAGATCGTTATAGGTGACGAAACCTGGGCACATCATTTTAAACCTGAGACAAAAAGACAGTCAATGCGGTGGCATCATCCGCAATCACAAGAAGAAAGAAATTCAAGACAATTCCTTCAGCTGGAAAGGTCATGATCACTGTCTTTTGGGACATTGAAGGTGTGATTCTTGTGCACGTTATGCCAAGAGGAGAGACAATCAATTCGCAAGCTTACATTAAGACATTGAAAAAACTCAATCAACGTTTTCGCAGAGTTCGGCCGTACAAGAATCCAGCAGACCTGCTTCTCCTTCACGACAATGCGCGCCCTCACACAAGTCTGGCAACACGGGAAGCAATCACCAAATTGGGTTGGATTGTACTACCCCATCCACCCTATAGTCCCAAATTGGCACCCTATGATTTTCATCTATTTGGTCCACTTAAAGATGCACTCCGTGGGACAAGGTTTGAAGATGATGAAGGAGTGATTCATGCAGAGGAGAAATGGCTACATGATCAAAACAAAATCTGGTACGGGCTAGGAATACATGCACTTGTTTCGCGCTGGCATAAAGCCGTACAAGTTGATGGGGATTATGTTGAATAATACCGATGTTTACATGACATATCCATGTATATTGTGTATAAATTTCATGCTTTTTGAATAAACAGCTCCTGAGAAAAACGATGTGGTGCATTACTTTCTGAACGCCCCTCGCATAATCAACACATGCACTTTTAGCACTTTGCAGAATTGCATTTGTGGGCTTAAAGTCTGCACAGCATGTATCAATGTTAATCTTACACTGTATTAAAAAAAATGAGTGTGTCCGCATTCATGGACTTGCTGCAGTCTGTGTGGAACCTCTATGGACTGTGTAATGAAATGTGGTGTAAACCCATGGCTAACAAGGTGGATAGCAGCTGCCTTATCTGAGGCAGCAGTTGCATTTTGCATGGAAACATGGACATCAGAACCAATGCACATTAGCCTGGGATTACCCCAGGGTTCCCCATTATCACCGGTGCTGTTTAACATCTATACAGCAAAAATAGCTGCAATTCAACCAACAGGTTTGGGACAAACATTCACTTTTGGCGATGACTTGCTCATTTACAGGACTGGCTCAGATATTCATGAAATGGTTAAAAGTATACATGAGACACTTCAGGCAGTTTCTAAATGGTGCGATGGAACCAGTTCCAAGGTCAAGCCCAACAAAGTCTGTGTGCTTTGGTGCTCCTTGAATAACTCAATATTGAAAGCAGATCTTCCAGACATTACTCTCAGTGGACAGAAAATTGAAAGGCAGAACAAGTTGAAACATCCTGGAGTAACATTCGATCGTGGGCTATCATATAAGCACCATGTTGATCACATCATACAGAAGTGCAAGAGAGGTCTGGAAGCCCTAAAAACAATGGCTGCAGCACACCTGGAGCAGAGACCACTGTTTCTCCTGTATCATCAGCTGGTCTTGTCTGTAATCGAGAATGGCCTGGGAATAGTCACGCTGTCAACATCACAAAACGAAGGAATGCCTATAGTCTTGGGCTGTACTCGAGATACATCTTTGTGATAATGCGCGACATGCTTGGATTGCTATAAATTAGATCGAAGGTAGAGGAGACTATTAGACAGGTGACCACAGTTGAAAATATATTCAAGGGAGACGAGTGCAGTAAGTCAGATGAGAGCTGGATGAACTATCAGCAAGTCATCATCAGCCTTGGTACAGAGTGCAGAACTTGGGCCAATGGGACAGCAGAGCTGAACATTGATCAGCTGATAATTCTGGGGATGATGATGCCATTGTGTACACTGATGAGTCTGCAATCCGTGGTAATAAATCAGGGTGGGGCTTCTCTGCTAGAATAAAGGGCAGAACCGTCGCTGAACATAGCGGGGTTTACACGATAACAACCTCCAGCATGAGAATGGATGTAAAGGCAGTTATTGCTGCCGATGGCTGTCTGAGACTTTATTAACAAAGGCAGTTATTGTATCAGACTCAGAATCCACGCTTCGAAAGGTCCAAAATGAATGGCTCCGACATGACTGGAAAACCTCTATATAAGCATCGAGTCTTCAAGAACTAATATGGATCTATTGTCCTGGTCATGCAGGGATACGCGGCAATGAAAGAGCTGACAGACTAGCTTCAAGAGCATCCATAACAGGTGCATTGGCCATAATAATAATAATAATAAATTCTTTAAGCACCAAACACGGCACATAAGGCAGAAACCAGTGCTCTCCAGGTTGTTCGTTGTGACGCCACTCCTCTTAGCTCTTGCACATTATTTAGGCCCAACGTTCTTCCTTCTCTTATTATTGTTCTTCTGAGTGTTTCTTTTGGTCTTCCTTTTTTCCTCTTACCCTCAGGAACCCAAGTGAGCGCCTGTAGTGGTATTCTGTTGTTTTGCATTCGTAGGACATGACCGATATATGACCATCGTCTTTTCCTTATATAGTCGGAGACATATTTCTGCCTAGAGTCTTCTCTTATTTGTCGATTAGTCTTGAATTCTTTCCAACTGATGTTCATGAGTTTTCTAAGACATTTGTTCTCGAATGTATTCAGCTTGTTCTCCAATGATTTTGTTATTTTCCAACTCTCACAGCCGTATGTTAACACTGAGATAACATTTGAATTAAACAGACGAAGCTTGGTATGTATATTCAATGATCGTAATTTCCAAATGTTAGATAATCTATTGAAGGCGCTAGCTGCCAAAGCAATTCTAGTATGGATTTCTCTTGTTGTGTCACCATCCTGAGTCATTTTACTGCCTAAATAACACTGACTAACAAAAAAAAACTTTTTTTTTTCTTTCTCTAACATTTCTATGTTTTTCTGGTCAATTTTAATGCGCTGTTTTTAAATCTGCAAACCGTTTTTCTCTATCAGGTCGGGATCTCTAGAAATACGCAATTGAAGTTTTTTAACAACGCATACAGTATTACAACATCATTCGTACAATAAGTATAACAGTTATGTAGGCTTGAATTTCTTTGCAATCGACTTTCATCGGTGAATCGCATGTGATACATCACGATGAAGCATCCAACAATAATCGGCAAGCATGTTCACACTCCACCGTCATAATTTTCTCGAAGATAAGTGAAAGCTTTGCTCGTTTTATCATGAGCCCCAACTTTATATGTAACAGTGGTAAAATGAAGCTGTCTTTGTTAACTAATGGCTCGTGTATTACATTTTTATGCCCGAGCTGCATACGATCCCGGATAGGCCACACCTTTCTTGCATAATGTTCCTGTCTGTTGCGACTGTCCCATTCACATCGGAAGCAACAAAATTTAGTATACCCAGTCTGCATGCCCGTGAGAATTGCAATGACCTTTAGGTCTCCACAAATCCGCCATTGGTAGTCATTGTACTTTATTTTTTCCAAACGTATAGCCATATTGTCATAAGTTTCTTTCATATGAACAGAGTAGGCGACTGGAATTGATGAAAATAAATTTCTGTTATGCAATAACACGGCTTTTAGACTAGTCTTGGAAGAATCGATGAAAAATCGCCATTCGTTGACTATGTGCTCATGACCATTTACATCTTTGCAATAGCAAATGTCATCATCCATCTCAGAGTATTGAACAAGTTCTCTGTGTCTATGACAAAATTTAGATATCGGAGTATTGGGCGCTAAAAGATTCCATTCTTTGAGTCGCGAACCGAGTAATTCCGCGTGTCCTTTGGTAAGAGCGAGATCACGTATTAGATCTGAAAGTTCTGAATGGTTAATTAAGTAAACACCATCATTCAACGGTATGTAATCTGAGTAAGAATTAGTTTCTAAAGCAGGTAAACTATCACTTTCTGATGGTTCATTCACATCCAGCGGATATTGTTCTGGTGGTACTTGGATCAGACACGTGATTGGATCACGAGGCACTGGTTTCGAAACCGATTCAATATTTGGATAAACCACAGACTTTCTAGTTTTAAAAGTGAAACCATGGATATTTGTCAAGCAGAAGTAACAATCAGTAGTGTGATTTGTATGTTCACGCCATATTACTGGCACTCCAAAAGGCATCGACTTATGCTTCGGCGATTTTCGTAACCAACCTGCCAATGTATTTGCACAAGTCGAACAAACTGCATTTGGCTTCCAAGATTTATTTGCATCTTCAACTTTCGAATCGAAATAAAGTTCATATGCTTTTTTTAGTAATGGTGTAAAGTTTTTCTGGTCAACACGATCGGTAAAATATCCGCACACGTAACAGAACAGATCAGCCGAATTTCTACAACTTCTAGAAGCCATATTTTGCTCAGAATTATTTCAAAATACAGTAACTATTTGAAAAAGTAGCGTAACATATGTCATGCATCTTTTAGCAGTATAAAAAGTAGAATTATGTTGCTTTTTATTAATTTTTAATAAGTTATATAGTAAAAATGAAACGGAGCAAATAACGGTTTCCCAAAAATATATTTATTCACAAATATCTTAAGAACCTGACGTGATAGAGATAAACGGATTTCAGATTTGAAATCAGTGCAAGAAACTGACCTAAGAACACTTATTCTTATATAAGAAAGAAAAATGTTGTTTGCCAGTGTAATTGAAACTTTCAACTTTCTGTAGTTTTTCCCCGTTCAAGATGATATCAAAGGTCTCGTTAGAAAAGTTCATAGCTTTAGTTTTAGAGGCATTTATTTGGAGACCTATTTTAACCGAGAGATGACACAAATTATTTATTGCTTCTTGGGATTGTCTTGGTGTTGAACTTAAGAATGCTACATCATCTGCGAAATCCAGGTCCCCCAGGAATTTTCCATTTGTCCATTTTATACCCAATTGTTCATTGTGGGTATAGTTTCTCATAACCCAATCAATAGCTATTCCAAAAAGTAGTGGTGACATAATACAGCCTTGTTTCACCCCTGTTTCTACTGTAAACCATTCTGTATTCCCTTTATTTGTTCTAACACAACATCTTGCATTGTCATATAGCGCTTTGATTATATTCACATATTTTGTTGGAAAACCATAGATTGTAAGTATCTTCCACAATGATGGGCGGTGTAGACTATCAAAGGCTTTTTGAAAATCGACGAAGGTGATAATAAGTGGCGATTGCCTTTCCACTGATTCTTCTATAATTGTTCTTAGTGTGAATATTTGATCAATACATGATCGTTTCGGCCTGAAACCCGCTTGTTCTTCTCTGATCTTTTCGTCAGCATGCAATTTAAGTCTTTCTAACATCATGCAACATAATAATTTTCCAGGTACTGATAATAGAGATATACCACGCCAGTTATTACAGTCTGATAGATCACCTTTCTTCGGTAACTTTACAATAATACTGTCTTTCCATTGTTGTGGTGGTTGTTCTTCTCTCCATACTTCATTTATAATATCTAAAATTCTCAAGAGGTTGTTGTCATTAACTGCTTTAATCATTTCCCCTGAAATTTCGTCAACTCCAGCAGCTTTAAAATTTTTTAATCTTTTAACGGCTTGTTTGATCTCGTCCAGCGTGAATTCATCGCAAGTTATTGGCAAGGTGGTTGTGGGTGTTTCATTATTAAAATCAGGTGTTACTGTTGGTGGTGGTCTGTTTAGCACCTCCATGAAGTGCTCAGCCCATCTCTTCATTTGTTCTTTTTCTGTTGGTATTGAATTCCCTAATTTACCTTTAACAGGTGTTTCCATAGCAGTAGGCTGGTGACATAGTTGTTTTGTAATTTGATAAAGGCACCTACTATTACCAGTTCTTGCAGCATTTTCAGCTTCTACGGCCAGTTCATTGATGAAATGTCTTTTATCTCTTCGAGTTTTTGTCTTCACTTCTTTATTTAACAAGTTATAAGTTAGTTTGCAAGATTCAACTGCATTATGTGTACTTGCCGCTAGTAGTTTAAGTTTTGCTGTTTTCCTTTCTTGTATTTTATCCCAAGTATCTTCTCTCATCCATTTTTTCTTTTTATGTACTAGGTATCCGGTGGTCGCTACTGCTGCTTCTGTCATTGCTGTTCTCAGTTGTTCCCATTTAGTATCGATTGTCTTGGTGGTGATATCGTTGTCAATTTTGCCTAAAGCATCGAAATAGTTGTTCATTTTGACATTATATTCCTCCTTTATATCATTTGATTGCAGTCTGTGTACATCTATTCTTCTATTTTTATTCGGTTGGTATAACTTCTTCAGTTTAATTCTCAGTTTAGCTATGCAGAGGTTATGATCGCTTCCGATCTCTGCACCTCTGTATGCTCTGACGTCTTGAACTGATGAGCGAAATTTAGCGCTTATGCAGAAGTGATCTATCTGGTTCTTAGTTCTGCCATCAGGTGAATTCCATGTTATCTTGTGGATATTCTTATGTGGAAAGATGGTGTCTGCCACAACGAGGTTTGATATTTCACAAAGTTCTAGAAGTCTTTCGCCATTTTGATTCATACAGCCTATGCCATGAGTACCGAGATATCTTTGTACTCCATCGTTGTTGTCACCTACTTTGGCGTTAAAATCACCCATGACTGCTATTATGTCATGCTTGGGTATTGTGTTGATGGTACTTAGAAGTGCTTCATAGAAGTCATCTTTTGTGGTATCAAGAGCGTCGTTAGTTGGTGCATAACATTGTACAATTGAGAGCTTGAAAAATCGTGTCTGAAATCTAGCTAATATTAGCCTCTTATTGATAGGTACCCAGCTGATAAGCGATGCTGCTGCTTTCTGTGTCATTAGGATGGCTACTCCCTCTGTGTGACGATTATCATTACTACCAGAGTATATAATTTGCTTTTTTTCTTCTGAAATATATTTTATGCCCTTCCCCGTCCATCTACATACCATAGATAAGACATAAATACTGAAGGCAATTCATGATCACCTATAAGAGAATGACACTGCAATCGATGAATCATCAAGGCTAAGACTGCTGGAATTTGGCATCAAACGTAAGACCAGCAGGGATGGACGTTTGACAGGACACATCCGGCGTGTACACAACCAGTGCGCAACAGGAACAATTAGCATTCATACCCTTCGACATTTGCTGAGGGAGACTGAGCACCCATGGGTTTGCCCAGAGTGCAACGACGTCGATTCTGATTAACATTAACATAAAATATGCATTAATCCTACCTTATCCTACCCTACATTTTTCGTAATCCTACTATAAAACAGATATGTATAAGTAAGGATCGAAGTGATTTCATTTTTACAGTGCGACAATACAATAACAAAACAAGACATTCCTACGAAAAGCATCATTCAAACAAAATGACAGAGATACAAAATAACAGAGATACAAAATGACAGAGATACAAAATGATCTACACAACAGCAGTACAATAATCAGGTTAATATAGATACAGTTGTTTGTATCTGTGGCTGTTGACTATTGTTGTAGCTGAATTAGTGTTTTTTTACCGAAACGTCTGGTGCTACTATTGTTCCATTGTATTGCAAGTCTGAGAAAATATGTAGTTATAGTTTGCTATCAGTAAGATACGAGGATGACTGACGTGTTTTTATATGACCATCTTATTGCGAGTGTTGTTCAGATACAAGAACACGTAAAGGATACAAGATTGGAACACATGTCCTACCATTTAATCTGTTATGTTCCTCTGCTGTACAGACTGTGCTTGCAGTCAGCATGGCCATGTTCTTGGACTGATAGCAGATGGCATATGGCATTGGGTAGGTCAGGTTATCCGACGCGCTGAAAGGTGAGTAGTTGTAGAACCGTGTGGCTTGTTCTTCATGTTGCAAAACCTAGAGAAAAAAAGATACTGCGAATTTTTCTTTGTCTACGTCCGTCTGGTGTTTTGAATTAAAATGGCGTCCTGGATAGAATGTGTTACATTGTGTGATCGCAAACTCATCATCCCATTAACAAAATACATACATACATACATACATACATACATACATACATACATACATACATACATACATACATACATACATACATACATACATACATACACACACACACACACACACTCACACACACACACACACACACACACACATACATACATACATACATACATACATACATACATACATACATACATACATACATACATGTGCGTTCCTTTTGGCTTTGTTTGTGGAAGCCGCTGGGGATGTCCTATGAATGTTCTTTACACAAATAAAAACCGTGTCTCCCGTGACAACAGACTTCTAAGTCGTGTTCATCCATCTTCTTGCAAGAACTTCTCTCCATACACAGTGTCTCCCGTGATCACATTAAGTTGATTATGACAAACAACTCATCATTGTAGTTTATTTTTGTTGATTCTATCGGACAATGAATCAAATAACTCAGTTTTGTAGCTGCCATATTGTGTCGGGAAGGAAAGGAATGGAATAAACGAGTAGTGATGGATTAAATGACGAATCAAGTCTTTCCATGAATGGCTTACTTCAGACGGCTCATAATGGTTCAAGAGAGAGAGAGAGAGAGAGAGAGAGAGAGAGAGAGAGAGAGAGAGAAAGAGAGAGAGTTAGAGAGAATGTAGTGGTGTTTGATGGTATTGTATGATGGTGATATTACTAAATGTAATTGTATGAGGCCAGCTGTGAAGGCTCCTGAGATAAAATGTAGTTGTGAATTGTCAGAAGGCCTTTCTTGCTACCACTACGACCTCACACTTAATTTTTTTTTTATGAATGTGGCTACGTAAAGTGTCTAGGGTTATGATATGTAGTGTGGTGTAATAGGTTATAGATATACCCACAGATATTTAACAAGACTAATAATATTAATAAATGTTAAAATACACTGAACTAACTCACGTGTGTAAAATTTTTTGATAGAATTATATTACATTTATTTTGTTCTGGATCAATTTTTAGGTTGACCAGAACTTAAAAGGATTTAGAGATTATGAAAGAAATGCATGGAATATTATATCATAAATGCAATAGTGTACATATATATGTACTATACTAGTTAGTTTTATTAAAATGTTCTAGTAGTCATCTACTTGGGAGGATAGTTAATGTTTGTGCTGTTGGGGTGGCCTCATCACACCTGTCTATATTGACTACACAGTGTCCAGAAAATGGTGGGAATTTTTATGGGGTATTAGTAACTACAAAGCGTTGGTGAATGTCCAGCAGACCAGAGGCTCACTCATCTTGTAGTTGTAGCTCTGGTGCTGAAATCAGGTGGTCCCACCTCTCCGTGCTGGCGGGCAATAATGGTGGTCTCTGTCACAAGTACTGCACAGATACACTCGAGTAAAGTCACCAACTGAATAGACACTGCTTTGTTGACAACAGAAACTCACAGCTCTGCAATCAAAGTATGGGCCATGTGTCAAAATCTATTCTCTACCCACGTCTGGACACAACACTGACACAACAACCACATCATACAGACAGGTCAGATCTCTCTGACCAAACAGCACATTTACCATGGTGGTTTTACATCAGATAGATCCTCCCAGACTATAGATTCTGAAAAATATTTATTAGTTTTCTGCCCTAAAAGAGGATAGGTAATATGTTTCATTATTCTCAACACTTGATCTGTCTTGCCTAACCCTTGCTGGAGTTTATGTATATTGTTGGTCCCTAGACCCTGACTAGGGCGGGGGTCTAGAGCAAATCCCTACTTGTTTGTAAGGCTAGATTTCGATATGGCAGTATCAAATCACTCGAACATGAAACAATATTCAAAATATATAAGGAAATAATTTCAATCTTACCAGATTATGAATAAATAACACAGAAATGCTAGCAAAACTCAGCTGAGCTGCTGGCTATAGTATGGCGTCCCTAAACTTCTTTCACTTTCTTTCATATGGAAATCACCACACTTTAAAATCTGTGTCTATCACTGAACAACTATTGAAGAATGGCCCCACTTTCGCGTCTGAGCGCTAATGGTATGATTGTCTGTGGCCAATCACTGCCTAGGTTTTTTTGAATTTCAAATTTCCTACACTAAAGTCATTTCAGTCATGCTTCAGTCAAGTATGGATGGTTATCTGTTAGTCTGTCCGTCTCTACTTGTGTTTCTACAAAAATGTACTTGATTTTTGAACCAACCTTTCTCTCCCCTCCAAAATTTTGTCGTTAAAAGTTATTTTTAGACACAGCCACCACAAATATCCCTTCTCTTCCATACTAAGTAGATTTGAACACCTGCGTCTCGAGGTCGTGTTTTTTTTGTGCAAATAGCGACACTTTTAGATTCAATACAGTCTGTCGATGATGTGAACAACACTGTCTTTTGTCATTATCTTCAATATTATCTATCCGTCTGTAAAATTAAGAACATATTAGTTCACTGCTCAGAATGGGCCATCCGGCCAGCTAATTTTTATATTCCTAACATTAATATTAAGAAAAAAGTACTTTTTAAATTTTGTAATATTCCAAACATCTGCGTTTTAGCCGCTGAATTCAAATCAAGGGCTTGGTATCGCAAAAGCGTCCAATAAATGACTGTGGCGTAACATATCTATGGTCCCTTCTGTCGAGTTGCTTACTTTTTATGTCAACTTGGGAAACGTGACTTTTCTCCGTTTCCCCCCCCAATTGCGTCTCCTTAGCCTTTCTAGTCTCACGCAATCTTTCCAGTCATATTTTTTTCCTTTTATCCGCCGTTCCCCTCCTGTCTAGCAAGTCAATTTATATGGAGGGTGATGACCCGCGGTCTGGGCGATCATGTACTATCAGCAGCCTACGCATTATGTTTTTATCCTTACATGTTATCTTTGGAGGTATTTTACCGTTGTATCTCTGTCAATTTCACTACACATCTCCCCACTTGAAAACATGCCTATGGCAAGTTCCAAAACCAGCGATACACATAGGTAAAATTACTCCTCACGTCTGCCACTACTCTAATTTTGATCACAGGGGTGCCGACTGAGGAAATCTGCACCGACATTCAATTTGCCTGGGATATATTGGATACTGAACTGATAAGGTTGAAGCAATAAAGACCAC
Source organism: Oreohelix idahoensis (assembly GCA_024509875.1). Lineage (NCBI taxonomy): Eukaryota > Metazoa > Mollusca > Gastropoda > Stylommatophora > Oreohelicidae > Oreohelix > Oreohelix idahoensis. The sequence goes on along the minus strand of JAMPIV010009423.1, from coordinate 208,689 downwards.
CTCAGCAATCTTGCGTTTTCATGCTTAGCCTGAGACAAGAACACGAGAGGCTGATGGTCCGTCTCCACCACAAAAGTCCTACCATACAGATAGATTTGAAACTTCTTTATTGCCCAGATTAATGCTAAACATTCTTTTTCGCTTGTGGAGTATCCTTGTTCCGCCTTATTCAATTTGCGGCTTGCATAAGCGACTGGTTTCAGTTCCCCATCAGGTGAAGATGATCTTTGCAACAAAGCCCCTCCGAGTCCTACATTACTTGCATCGGTTCTTAAGACAAAGTCCTGTGTCAAATCAGGCAGTTTGAGAATAGGCTTGCTAGTGAGTTTTTCCTTTAACTCTTGGAACGCTAGTTCACATTGTGCAGTCCAAATAATTTTATCTGGAAGTCCCTTGCGAGTCAGATCAGTTAGAGGAGCACAAATAGCGTTAAAATTTTTGATGTATTTCTGATAAAATCCGCATAACGACACGAATGATCGCACGTCCTTTTTTGTTTGTGGCCTAGGTGCTCTCTGCAGTTTTTCCAAGTTCTTAGGATCAGGGGTCATATTACCCTGATATACAGTGTGTCCCAAGAATTCCAACTCTTTGCATCCAATACAACATTTTGTTGGCCTAGCAGTTAAGTTCGCCTCCCGAAGTCTATCAAACAACATCTCCAGAGCTTCAATGTGTTCTTCAAATGTCTCTGTGGCGACGAGAATATCATCCATGAAATTCGTGATACATGGGTTATTCAGGGGATCCAACAATTTGCGCATCATCCTTGAAAACACACTCGGAGCATTTTTCAGTCCGAATGGTAGCATATTGAATTCATAATGTCCATCCGAAGTGCTAAAAGCCAAATAAGGTCTCACTTCAGGCTTCACTGGGATCTGGTAATAGCCTTTACTAAGATCCACCTTTGAAAAGTATTTTGCCTTGTTCAGTCTGGCAAATAACTGTTTTGTGTCTGGTAATGGATCCACTTGTCCTTCTGTGACAGCATTCAGTTTCCTGTAATCTATGCACAGTCTGTGTTCCCCAGACGGTTTTCTCAACAAAACGACACTAGAACTAAAAGATGATTCACTGTGCGAAATAATCCCCTCCTTCAACAAATACTCTATTTCTTCCTTCAATGCCTTCTCCTTCGCGAACGGAATAGAATAGGCTCTCATACAGATTGGGTTTGAGTCTACCAGTTTCATGTCATACTGTAGCAAATTTGTATGGCCTGGTTTATCTGTTAATACATCTGTATGTTCCTCCAGAACCTGTTGAACTCTCTCCCTCTGGTTTTTAGTCAGGTGCTTACTGACTTTTACCTGTGCTGCTGTTTCACAAGGATGTAATGGGTATTCATGTGAGGTGAGTGGTTCTTTTTGCATCTGGGTTGCAATAGCCAAGGTCAATAAGGGGGTGCTTTCCTGGAGTGGTCTGTCCAGATACTTCTTTAACAGGTTTACATGATAAACTTTCTCCTTCCCCTTTTTGTCAATTTTATAGTTTGTTCTAGACACCTTCTCTAGAACCGTATATGGACCTTGCCAACCAATTTGTAATTTATTCTGGCTTCCGGGTAGTAGAAGCAGCACCTTCTCTCCGACTGCCAGTTCCCTGTCCTTTGCCTTCCTATTAAAATATGCTGCATGTTTCTTCCTGGCTTGTTTCAAATTATCATTTGCCAGTTTCCATCCAGCTTTCAAACGAGTGGTCAGTTCGTTCACATATTGATACGATGAGGTAACAGTCTCTTCCGCCTTCTCATCTGTCCAGGTCCTTAATAAGCTTCTAATGGACCTTTTATTGGCCTCCCAAATAGCAGAGTTGCGGGAGCCATCCCGGTTGAACTATGTGGTACCTCCCGGTACGCAAACAATGCGGCGGGCAGGAATTGATCCCACAGATCCGGTTTTTCGTGTGCCAGCTTTCTCAGGATAGAAATGAGAGTCCCGTTGAACCTCTCTACCTGGCCGTTCCCTTGTGGATGGTACGGACTACAATGAAAGTGCCTGGCTTGAAATAGCTTAAAAACTTCTTCCGTTAGTTTCCCCTTGAACTGAGAACCATTATCCGTCAAGATTTGATGCGGGAATCCTAATCGGGTAAATATTGTAAGTAGTGCCTCTGCTACATGTTTTGAATCAATTGATGGCAGGGCTACCGCCTCTCCCCACATAGAACAAGTGTCCACCAGAGTAAGGATGTAACTGTTCCTCCTCTTGGTCCGAGTGAGAGGTCCTACAATATCCACTGCAACCCTCTCAAAAGGTGTTCCCACTATGGGCATTTCCCCTAGAGTTGCAGGAGCAGTCCAGTGCTTTGGAGCTACCCTTTGACATTCTGGGCAGGATTTGACATATCTTTTTATATCCTCCGTTATCCCTGGCCAGAAGTAATGACAAGCTATACGCTGTCCTGTGGCGCTGATCCCCATGTGACCACTGAAGGGAATCGCATGCCCGAGTTCCATCACTTTATCTCTATATGAAGTGGGAAGAACCAGCTGGTTGTGACCATTTGTTCCAGTTCCGGCCTTCCTGTATAAGAGTTTGTTCTTCATGAAATATTCCCCCTTGCTCGGAGGTGTGTGGCATTTGGGCAATTTTTTAAAACAGGGCTTGAGTGTCCTATCCTCAGCCTGCGCCTTCCTCATCTCCTCTGGATGAGCATTTATAGGTTCACCTTCTTCCTCCTTCTTCTGTGACCTGGTCTGCACTGTCGCCATGATCACAGGTTTCTCGGGATTCCCCAAGAAGACGTATCTACACCCCAATATCAGAGGGTAGATTGGTTCATCTATCACTGCTGCTCTGATTTCTCCTTCCACATAGCGAGTTTTCACCGTTATCCTTGCGATGGGAAGTGTCATGAGTGGTATGTCCTTAGTCGCCCCTTGTATTTCCACTGTTTCTGTGGTATACTGACTTGGGTCCACTAGGCTAGACTTCACAACTGAATCATAATCCAAACCTGTATCATAAAGGCACCTTATGGTGACCCCATTACAAATAACATCCTCACAAACTGGGGGGTGATAAGGTTCCTGTTGTCCCTTAGGATTAACCTTTAATCTTTGCGTCCCCGACTTCATTGCAGCAATGTTTGAAGGTTTCCTTCTACAAAATTCGGTGTTATGGTTATCCTTCTTGCACCATTTACACCATCTTTTTCCTTGGTTCAACGGTTTTCTTTCATTGAACTTTTGGTCATTGAACTGTGAGTTTCTGTCGCGATAGTCATTTCTTGGCCGCTCAAAGTTTGTCCTACCTTTATTTCCCTGCTCTCTATTATCAAATTTATTAAATTGCTGTGGAGCTTTAAAATTGTCTATGTGCTTCTTTTTAGCACCACTTACCTCTGCCTGGGCTGCCTGATACCTCTCAGCAACATTTAAAATTTCCCCCAACTTCTCTGCACCTTGTTCCATGAGAAATTTTCTCATGTCTGGAGCCATGGACTCTCTCAATTGCTCAATCATGATCATTTCTTTAAGATCTTGGGTCTTCCCCAGAGCCGTCCATTTCTCCAAATAGGTTTCTAGTCTAGCAGAGAATTGGTGGTATGTCTCCCCAGACAACAGTTTGGCATTTCTAAATTTCTTACGATAAAATTCACCATTCTTCTCGTACCTTAATAACAAAGCCTGCTTTAACATGTCATAATTGTCTTGGTCTTCCCTGTTCATTTTGGCAAATACTTCATAAGAAGTACCTCTCAATCCCTGTGATAGCTTTAAGCTCCACCTCTCTCTCTCTAACCCATATGTAGTAGCTAATAACTCAAAACGTCCTAGGTACCCCTCTATGTCATCGTCTTTTTCAACAAAATGGTCTAAATGAAACCCCATAGCTGAGTTTGAGGCTCCCAGACTGGGCGTAGCATCTGAGGCAAAAGGGCTGGCACCATTTTCAGGAGCCTGGCCTTGTAATTCCAGCTCCCTTAGTCGTAATTCGTGCTCCCTTTGCAACCTTCTATCTTCTGCCTCCCTTTCGGCCTTTTTTTTTTTTATCTTCTGCCTCCCTTTCGGCCTTTTTATCTTCTGCCTCCCTTTGCTGTCGTTTTTCTTCTGCCTCAATCTGCAGCCTCTTAATTTCTCTATCAGCCTCAATTTGTAACCTCTTCTCTTCAGCTAACCTTTCAGCCTCTAATTTTCTTTCAGCCTCTTTTTCTAATCTCCTTTCTTCCCGTTCAATATATTTATCACATTCAGCCGTTACGTATTGAATTAAAATTTGACCATCCATTCCCATCTCCTTCGCGGTGAGCACAGCAGCTGATCTAAATTTTGCCAGCTCCGCCATACTTTTTAGACAATATAATAATATACAAGCTAAATCTCTAACCAGTAAATACACTAAGTACTTCTTATGACTATAGTCTAACTAATTCTAACTAACCAGTTAACTAATTAATTATTACTGGCTGTGAAGATTCACCAACTTTTATCTGCAGGGACACTTTTAATTTTAAAGGGAATTTTACAATTTATTTCCCTACTTTTATTTCTCCCACCAGGAGATCCTAATATTACTGTTGGGCTAATTATCCCTGGACAAGACCCCAATTTATGTAGTGGTGTTTGATGGTATTGTATGATGGTGATATTACTAAATGTAATTGTATGAGGCCAGCTGTGAAGGCTCCTGAGATAAAATGTAGTTGTGAATTGTCAGAAGGCCTTTCTTGCTACCACTACGACCTCACACTTAATTTTTTTTTTATGAATGTGGCTACGTAAAGTGTCTAGGGTTATGATATGTAGTGTGGTGTAATAGGTTATAGATATACCCACAGATATTTAACAAGACTAATAATATTAATAAATGTTAAAATACACTGAACTAACTCACGTGTGTAAAATTTTTTGATAGAATTATATTACATTTATTTTGTTCTGGATCAATTTTTTAGGTTGACCAGAACTTAAAAGGATTTAGAGATTATGAAAGAAATGCATGGAATATTATATCATAAATGCAATAGTGTACATATATATGTACTATACTAGTTAGTTTTATTAAAATGTTCTAGTAGTCATCTACTTGGGAGGATAGTTAATGTTTGTGCTGTTGGGGTGGCCTCATCACACCTGTCTATATTGACTACACAGTGTCCAGAAAATGGTGGGAATTTTTATGGGGATATTAGTAACTACAAAGCGTTGGTGAATGTCCAGCAGACCAGAGGCTCACTCATCTTGTAGTTGTAGCTCTGGTGCTGAAATCAGGTGGTCCCACCTCTCCGTGCTGGCGGGCAATAATGGTGGTCTCTGTCACAAGTACTGCACAGATACACTCGAGTAAAGTCACCAACTGAATAGACACTGCTTTGTTGACAACAGAAACTCACAGCTCTGCAATCAAAGTATGGGCCATGTGTCAAAATCTATTCTCTACCCACGTCTGGACACAACACTGACACAACAACCACATCATACAGACAGGTCAGATCTCTCTGACCAAACAGCACATTTACCATGGTGGTTTTACATCAGATAGATCCTCCCAGACTATAGATTCTGAAAAATATTTATTAGTTTTCTGCCCTAAAAGAGGATAGGTAATATGTTTCATTATTCTCAACACTTGATCTGTCTTGCCTAACCCTTGCTGGAGTTTATGTATATTGTTGGTCCCTAGACCCTGACTAGGGCGGGGGGTCTAGAGCAAATCCCTACTTGTTTGTAAGGCTAGATTTCGATATGGCAGTATCAAATCACTCGAACATGAAACAATATTCAAAATATATAAGGAAATAATTTCAATCTTACCAGATTATGAATAAATAACACAGAATTGCTAGCAAAACTCAGCTGAGCTGCTGGCTATAGTATGGCGTCCCTAAACTTCTTTCACTTTCTTTCATATGGAAATCACCACACTTTAAAATCTGTGTCTATCACTGAACAACTATTGAGAAATGCCCCCAAATCCGCGTCTGAGCGCCGACAATATGATTGTCTGTGGCCAATCACTGCCTAGGTTTTTTTGAATTTCAAATTTCCTACACTAAAGTCATTTCAGTCATGCTTCAGTCAAGTATGGATGGTTATCTGTTAGTCTGTCCGTCTCTACTTGTGTTTCTACAAAAATGTACTTGATTTTTGAACCAACCTTTCTCTCCCCTCCAAAATTTTGTCGTTAAAAGTTATTTTTAGACACAGCCACCACAAATATCCCTTCTCTTCCATACTAAGTAGATTTGAACACCTGCGTCTCGAGGTCGTGTTTTTTTTGTGCAAATAGCGACACTTTTAGATTCAATACAGTCTGTCGATGATGTGAACAACACTGTCTTTTGTCATTATCTTCAATATTATCTATCCGTCTGTAAAATTAAGAACATATTAGTTCACTGCTCAGAATGGGCCATCCGGCCAGCTAATTTTTATATTCCTAACATTAATATTAAGAAAAAAGTACTTTTTAAATTTTGTAATATTCCAAACATCTGCGTTTTAGCCGCTGAATTCAAATCAAGGGCTTGGTATTGCAAAAGCGTCCAATAAATGACTGTGGCGTAACATATCTATGGTCCCTTCTGTCGAGTTGCTTACTTTTTATGTCAACTTGGGAAACGTGACTTTTCTCCGTTTCCCCCCCAATTGCGTCTCCTTAGCCTTTCTAGTCTCACGCAATCTTTCCAGTCATATTTTTTTCCTTTTTGATCCGCCGTTCCCCTCCTGTCTAGCAAGTCAATTATTATGGAGGATGATGACCCGCGGTCTAGGCGATCATGTACTATTCGCAGCCTACGCATTATGTTTTTATCCTTAAATGTTATCTTTGGAGGTATTTTACCGTTGTATCTCTGTCAATTTCACTACAGAGAAACAGACAGACAGAGAGAGACAGAATCAGAGAGAGGGTGAGTATGTCTACTGGCAACACTTAATCTTCTGATATAATTATCATCTTTCTTAATCTTCTGATATTATCATCAACATCATCAACCTAATCTTCTGATATAATCATCATCAACTTAATCTTCTGATATAATCGTCATCAACTTAATCTTTTGATATAATCATCATCAACTTAATCTTCTGATATGATCATCAACATCATCAACCTAATCTTCTGATATAATTTTCATCAACTTAATCTTTTGATATGATCATCAACATCATCAACCTAATCTTCTGATATAATCATCATCAACTTAATCTTCTGATATAATCATCATCAACTTAATCTTCTGATATAATCATCATAACCCTTTGAACTGGAAATTAATCAACTGATACATGATCATTTCGGGGATGGTGATGCCATTGTATATACAGATGGGTCGGTGATCCACGGTGAGAAATCCGGTTGGGGCTTCTCTGCTCGGGTACAGGGCAGAATAGTCACCGAACATAGCGGGGCTTACAAGACAACAACTTCCAGCATGAGAATGGAGGTCGAGGCTGTTGCTGTAGCATTAAGGTGGATAACTGAAACTTCATTAACAAAGGCTATCATTGTGTCAGACTCTCAGTCCATGCTTCGGAATGTTCAAAGTGGTTGGTTGCGGCATGAATGGAAAACATTCATAGAAGTTTCGAGTCTACAAAAGCTGGTGTGGATATACTCTCCTGGTCATGCTGGGGTATGTGGTAATGAAAGAGCTGACAGACTAGCACCAAGAGCACCCATAGTAGGGACACTGGATATGGATAAGGGAGATATACTGAGAACAATTAATGATCGCCTGTTAGAGAATGACACTGCAATAGATGAATCATCAAAGTTAAGACTGTTGGAATATGGCATCTAACGTAAGGCTAGTAGAGATGGATGTATGAGAGGTTGCATCCGTCGTGTTTACAACCAGCGAGCTACAGGAACAATTAGCATACACACTCTTGGACATATACTGAGGGAGACTGAGCACCTAAGGGTGTACCCGGAGTGCAATGATGTCAATTCTGTATAACAATAACAAAACCCTTTGAAAAAAAAGTTCGTTCGTGGAATCATCAACTTAATCTTCTGATATAATCATCATCAACTTAATCTTCTGATATAATCATCATCAACTTAATCTTCTGATATAATCATCATCAACTTAATCTTCTGATATAATCATCATCAACTTAATCTTCTAATACAATCACCATCAACTTAATCTTCTGATATAATCATCATCAACTTAATCTTCTGATATAATCATCATCAACTTAATCTTCTAATACAATCACCATCAACTTAATCTTCTGATATAATCACCATCAACTTAATCTTCGGATATAATCATTATCAACATTTTCCATTGCACTTCTTACGGAGCATGGGGCAACCACTACGGCAGGTCACATGACAGGAAGCAGTCGGTGTTTCCACTGCAATTTGTTTTACGTGATGAGGTTGCAAGCCCCCAGTGCCAAACCTCATATTGGTCGCCTGTTACGATTTGCTTGAGGATGCAGTAGGCGTATTTTTTCTTTGTCTCTTTGACCTCCGGGAACTACACAGGGGCAATAATGAATAATGTTTCTGTCAACTTCTGGGCAGTCAAGAGTTATCTTCCCTTATGTGATGAAAGAATTAATGAAATAAGCCCGGTAGAAAAGAGAAAAAATACACAGTCAGACACACATACCATCCAATGACGAACAGTTAATGTAAGTGAGGCACGGAACAGAAACTGACATGAGATTGTTGCGGGTCTCTATATTATATTCAGATGAGTATCTCATTGACTCAAACCAAGTCCAGTAAAGGGTATGCAAAGTAGACCACGCATACAATAAAACACTTCCAAATCTTTAAATCAGTACCAAGGCAGCATGGACGAACTTCAATGCTATTTATTTGACACAACGTAGCTCCATATAGATATTCTTAATATGCATAATAGATTAAGGCGTCAATTAGACAGTCCTTGGTGTCGCTTTACAGTCTGCAACTGGAACAATGTCGAGGACATTTTCATTCATTTTAATATAGTTCAAACACTCACGTTCTGCAGATAAAGCATAATTCTTTTTACAAAACAACTGGCATCATCGCACGGAGGTGTATGGATGATCCAGGGATGGAATACATAGGAATATGACCATTAAATAGTGTAATACTCAGGAGCCTAGAACACATGCGGCCGTCCGCCTTGAACAACACACAGCGAATCCCCTAGCGAAGGCTTGTTGAACTCAGCAGACAGCAACTGTAGACTTTTGCAGCTCGGCCCAAAAGGCAATGACGTACTTCCTGTAACCCAGGATACCGGTCATCAACAAATATGGTAACTAGTCGAGCCGTATTTGATATCGACAGATATGTTATGAATTTTACTCATAACATCTACTTCCCCGTCAAATAATGGAAACGAAGTTTGTATTATTTACGTGGTGTGAGTTCAGACATCACTGGAGTGAAAAGATGGTATCATCAAATTTCACTGTTAATAGAACTAGTATAGCACCAGGGTTTGTGCCACAGATTAAGCAAATAAACACTCGAGGTGTGGACATTAGTAAGAAAATTACTAAAGCCATTGACTACAGAGGACATAAATCATTTAACAGCAAAGTGAGGTAACCATAGCAAGATCAGCCAACATGTTAAAAAAAAATGATGATATCAGTCCAGGCACATCCATACCGCAGACAGTCTAAAACTCCTAACTGTCCTGTCATGTAACATTAATTAATTAGTCTCATATTGATTAATAGTCATAATGTAAAAAATTAACATTAATACAATGATGTAATAGAGATCATAGATGACATGAGGCAGACAATCAATCAATGACATAAGTGAATGCGATTTTTGTGTGTATAGATCAAAATTATGTGTGCCTGAAAATTATATGTCATCAATATAAAATATTAATGGTAAGAAAAGCAAAACAATCCTGCATCTAACACATTAGTGTGAGCACGAGATAAGACTATGCTTACGTGTTGTACAAATAAATAATAGTACGGTATATTAGCCACTTAATGTTGTAAAGTCTAGTGTGAGTGTGACATAGATTTGTGTCAAAGACTCAACAATCTCTGGTGAATTCTTATTACTCACCACCCAATATTCTACGTAGTAGTTAAAGTTTATAGTGTAATGTTATTCCACTAATTAATAAATGTTTACACAATGTTCCTAGGATTATGTCGAAATAACTTATTGTCAACACCCATGATTGTTCTATATGTGATAGAATGTTAGTACGAATCCAACTGTTTATATCCACAGCACTTAACAATCGAAAAAAAGTCAGATAGGATATTTAGTTATTCCTTCCCCTTGATAATGCGAGTAATTCATTTCCGAGTTATGTCTCTTAATATGGAGACGTAAGTTTTTCCAATTAACAATGACAATATATGTCCGACAGAAAACATCCATAAGTCAACGTATTTTGAACATTCCATATAATTTGAATGTGTAAACTGTTCAATAGCACATGAGTACTGTCATTAAGGCAAACTCCAAGTATGTAATGCGCTGAGTTGAAAGAGATACGACAAGATTTTGAGCACATCCGAATTCATCATCATCATGTGCTGTGCGAACCGCATAAGCGAATCAGCAATGATTGTTTTATTGACAATGCAACCATTTAGATTAGCCTTCAGCATAGGTAGCTTACAGAAAGCTAAAGTCTTCTCCAACAATATAGTTAATACTGTCCAAATCAAGTAGCGTCATACAAACACGTCATCATCCGCTTAATAGTTTCTGGATCAGAATCTCATTACGTTAGTTCAAAGATTTGTTTGGACCTTGTGATTCATCTGTATTTGTAGAGTTGATAGGTGATATAGGATCTTTGATGCACCTTGACAACACATCAGCCAAGACATTTTGGCTTCCTTTGATGGCTTTAATGTCATAATCATATGGTTGTAGTACGAGCGAGGCTCTAGCGGCCCTTTCGTTGCGAAATATCGCTGTTTTGAGATATGCCAATGCCTTCTGGTCTGTCTCCAAGGTGAATCGTGCTCCCATCAGGTACCGTTGCAACTTTGTATAACAGAAGACGATCGCCAGCAGTTCCATTTCAACAATGGGATTGTGGTAAAGTGGGATGATAAAAATATTTATAGGGGACTTAGTGTACTGACTGAGATCAGCTGTGAAGGTATCTGTATCTAATAGGTGTAGTGTTTTACAGATAACCTTACTTGCTACCACATTATACCTCAGTCAGAATTATTCTGGAATATTGTGATGACTACGTTAAATGTCTAGGGTATGTATATGATGAAGTGTAAGTCACAACAACAACAGACAGATAAACCATTTAATTTATTCCACCACACTTGACAACACTGTGACACTCACACACATTTAACACTCTATAAGACTATCTTAAATGAGGCACTGGTAAAGTTTCAAATATAAATATGTATTAATTACTGTCACTAATATATATGTCCTGATTCAACTACAAAGTGAACCAGAATTCACAATCAATTGTAATTACAATTTATATGTACAGAATTTATCAATATGAACCTTGTAGTGACATATTTTATTAATATTATCCTATGTGTGTCAGTTGTGTAGTAGTAATATGAGGTAATACTGGTTTTGTTTTTTCAAGCTATGTTGTTATTTGTCATCATGACTTCAAGTGTTTGTTTAACTGGGAAATAGTATGGGGAAAAGTTCACAGTTCCTATCAATTTAAACACTGTATTTTCCCTCTGTTTTATTATAAAGTCAGATTTTGAGGGGGGGGGGGGGGGGCATAATGTTGAGCTCCTCTGGCCACAGACGCTTATCTTTCGTGATGGCGGCAGGAAAGGACTCCTCTGCTCGATAGCCTCCCTGTGTTCTGGAGACACCTCACTGGTCACTATCTGGACCCAGGAGTATGCTGTCAGCCTCTAGGTTCAGCAAAGCTCAGACCAGTTGCTGCTCAATAACTTTTGGACCACGGTCCCTGAAACAAGAAGGTTGTACCTCCTATTTCAGAACTAATTTATAATAAATTTCCAGACTGAACACAATACATAACAAACACTGAGTTCAGAGCGGTAGGCCAACTGCTATCTTCATCTGAAACCATTTTCACCAGTATACTCCTCCCTAATGGTTACTACGCCTCTGCAATTCCAGCATTATTTCTTTCTAGACAATAAGATAGGTGTCAGTGTACTGTTTGGCAATTCCATGTAGTTTTACTTTCCTCCGACACCTTCTGTTCAGGTTGGAGCACTATATAGGCTTTACCTCATGTTCGCTACTGAACCACACATATATACAGACATAAATTATCAATTTACATTAAATTTTCATTAAAAAAATATCAAATATTTCAAGCTTACCACAATTCATGGAATAATACACAGTTACGTTGACTGGCAATGAATATAGCACAATTTCGATCTGCCGATGTCCCAGGCTTTTATTTAGAAAAATATGCACTGGCGCTCAACGCATTGGTTCTTTAGTAAGTTTATTTAAAAATGTGGTGCTGACCTGACGCCTCTGATTGACTATATTGGCGGGTCTAACCAATCGTGCCATGTTTACACAGCTTTTCAAAAAAAGTACCCTTCCTTCCGTCTCCTAGCAACAAAGAAGTAGTATTTATAGTCCGACTAATCGTGTTTAGCCTTACATTTACTTTCCGCCAATCAAATAGCAGGTAACATGGGGACCTATTTCCCGTACAATGGTGGTGTGAAAATCTGCCACTGAGCGATTCTGATTTTGGTGTTGTCTGACATCCCTCACTATTTTATTTTGGCTATAATTTGGTAATTCCTAGACTATTTGCGTAACGTTTAACATATTCTTTGTCAGCAAGTCCTAAGGAACCCAAATATATAAATTTAAAGGAGCTAAGTGGCTGCGTTCAAAATATGCATTTTCTTCTAGGATAGTCGTGCTGATGCCACCTCCTCACTTCCAAACTTTATGGTGTCTGCTGTACTGTCATACTAATGTCAGGATTTTAGACATAAAACAGTAGAATGTCATGTTTCCTAATAAGCGTTTTGTAAGTTTTTAAAAACTAACTCGTATGGGTAGAGTTTTTTATCACTATCGATTTGAAAAAAGCTAGTGCTTGTGGCCTTACACGCGTGATGGTAGTAATTGTGTATCGCGAGACTGTGGTAGTATTGCCTGCGTTCTGGCTTTCAGCCCCTCCCTTTCTTTCTATCCTTAGTCCATCTGTCTTTCGTTTTTGGTAACGTAGTGTATAAAATGACATGAATGGAATTTTAAATCTAGGTCAGCTGCGTATCTCAAGGTTTTTCTTAGAAAGGCAGTACACGTTTTATCGTAGAAAGCGGGTATTGAAGCAGTAGGCTTTTACTATCAACGTGAAACGTTACAATTTGCAGACGGAGAAAACAAGGGGGATTTCGAGTACAGTCATTGTGACAGCACTGTTCTTTACCATTCTTCTTTCCTTTTATTAAATTTATTTGTTAGGCTTTACATTTACGTTTTAATTTATATATGTGGATTAGAATTTCTCACGACAGGGATACCGCTGCTCTGTGGGCGATAATTTCCGGTTGACATAGTGTTGGGTGCATGTAGTCTCCAAACTGCTGCATCAACGTTCCCCCGATCCCTGTAGCAGAGGCGTCTACTCTGAGGGTAAAATGAAAACGAGCGTCAGGTAATCTCAAAATTGGTGATTTGGAGAAGCACATTTCTAGTATATTTAAGGCCACACCGCACGCATGCGACCAAATATTTTATTTGGCGAGTTCTTTTTTACCAACGAAGACAAAACTGAGGTAATATCTGAAAAATTAGGCAAGAATTTTCTATACAAATTCACCAAACCTAACAGACGGCGAACCTGTTTCTTAGTTCTAGGAATGTCAAGATTCAAGATTTTTGAGATAGAATCTTCAGGTTTAAAAAACCCACCTCCTACTTTATGACCAAGAAAAGAAATTTCAGTGAATCCTATTCTGGTTTTAGAAGGTCTAGCAAAAGATTATGAAGACGCAAGGTATTCAACAAGGAATGAATTCCAATAACATGTTCCTCCCAAGTATGATGAAATAGACAAATATCATCAATATAAGTGATTAAATCCTCACGGTCAGAGAAAAGTTTACGCATCATGCGAACAAAGGTAGCAGGAGCGTTAACAAGACCGAACGACATAAAATTGAATTGAAACAATCCTAGAGGTGTAGCGAAAGCTGTATAAGGCTTAGCTTTTTCTGACAGTGGCACTTGTCAATAGCCTTTTGACAAATCAAATTTTGTAAAGAACGTAGCTGTAGCCACCAATCTATCAAAGAGAGATTCTAACAAGGGTAATTGTTCAGCGTCTTGAATCGTGACAGCATTTAAACGCCTGAAATCTTTGCAAATACGAATAGATTTGTCTTTCTTCCTAATCAAGACCATAGGAAAACTGTATGATGAATGGGATGGTTCAATTATATTTAACTTGATCATTTCTATTATTTCTTCCTGTACCTGTGATTGTAAATGAATAGGTATAGGATATGGTTTCAGTTTGATAGGTCTGAAATCTGTTAGCACGATATCATGTTGAATGATATCTGTATGCCCAGGAACATCCGTGAGCACATCAGAAAAAGATGGTAGTAATTGAGAAATCTGCTCTGTCTGATGAGAAGCAAGAGTTGGCGCAATAGAAATATCTTTCCAACTCTCAGTAGCTAAAAGATGTACAATAGGTAAAGATAAGAGTGGTTCAGTACCATCAGATAAGTCAGAACTCTCCTCCTGAATAACCGCCAAGGAAGAGCGACGATCAACAGATTCGTCGATAGCTTCAAAGACAGGTTTAAGATGTGGAGGACGAGTATGAAATTGCTGTAACATGTTGATATGAAACATTTGTTCTTTTCCATTAATAGACAACACATAGTCAACATCTGACAATTTATCAATAACCGTATAAAGTCCCGTCCATGATACAAGTAATTTATTGTCCTTGTTTGGTAGTAATACATAGGCCTCATCACCTGGCCATAATTGGCGTAGTTTTCTGTTTTGATTGACAAACAATCGAGCTTTTAATTTCGCTTTTTCTGACGCTTCCACTGCTATTTGACATTCGTCAATAATCTTTTTTCTTAAATTGACATCATATTGGTAAGAGGTTTGAACATCTTCATCCATGTCAGCTCCAACCAACAATTGTTTTAAAATGGACATAGGTCCTCTAGGTTTAGCACCAAAGACTAACTCAAATGGCGCAAACCCCGTATGTTCGTTTGGAATCTCATATAAGCAAACAGAACTGCAGGCAAAACTCTGTCCCAACCCTGTGGATATTTAGTATTAACTTTACCCAACATCTGCTTTAAAGAAGATTGAGCCGCTCAATTTTACCATTCGAGGCGGCGTGATATATTGAACTAAGAGAACGATCAATATCGAACTCCTTCATCCCCTGTTTTATTACGTCAGAGACGAATTGAGTCCCCCTGTCTGACAAAATGTTTTCGGGAAAACCCAATCTGCTGAAAATAAAAAATAGCGCATCCGCGACGTCAACAGTTGATATGGACTTAAGAGGTATCGATTCTGGCCAGCGGGTGCACATATCAATGCATGTCAGCACATATTTGAGACCTCTAGCTGACGTGACCTTTAATGGACCAATAAGGTCAATAGCCATCTTTGCGAAAGGCCGCAAAGAAATATCAGATGCCAAGATAGGCGCATTATGTTAAGGCCTCTTATTTGCCACACCTTGGCAAACTGTGCATGTGGGACAACAAGTTTTGACATCCTTTGTCACACCAGGCCAAAAAGAATGAGACAAAACTCTCTGTTTTGTTCCTGCAATACCTAAATGACCTGCGCAATTAATGTCGTAAAACGAATGGTCGAAAACAAGCTGGTACCATAATCTGTTTTATTACAGATGTAGAATCTTGAAAATTTCTAATCAAAATACCATTCTTTAAGGTGTACCAATGTTTAGCATTATTATCAAACATCACATCATCTGATTTTGCAACCTGAAAAAATGTCTTTAAGGAATCATCATCATTTTGTCTCTGAATGAAAGACTCCTTATCAATAAGTTCCACCTGTAGATCATCTTCATTTTCCTTCTCCTCATCATTATTTTCCTCTTCATTATTATTCTCCTTATCATTATTATGCTCTTCATCAATCACCACCTCATTAGTCTCATTCTCATCATTCATCACCTCATCTACAACATTATCACTTTGGTTGTGATTATCCAATTCAGCACGAGGCTGAGCTCTGTTTGTAACAGCATTTGCACTTATCAGATGCTGTTGTTCCCATTTTTCAATATCTTCTTTAGTGCATTCGCGGAGACCAGGGATATTTCCTAAGGTTATTCCTGCAATAGGATTAATCAATAGGCACACGAGAGTTCTCCCTGTAAAGTACAGGGTATCCACAAATACTTCCGCAGTTGGATAGTATTCCACTGTGCCACCAAATGTAATGCATGTCACCTCCCTGCCTGTGTAATCAAACTGATCCACCAACGACCTGCGCACACCAATCGTGGTACAACCTGTGTCCCTCAAAAGTGACACAGTTGGTTGTTCACAAAGCCTTTATTAAGAACTAGTGAACCTGTACCATCAAATGAGGACATGACTGGTAACAGATGTCCACATAGAAGTCTTGGGACTCCCTGTAGCTGAAAAAGAGCTACATTCAGAAAAATTAGCACTGTTGGATAAATCAACACTACATGCATTTGCATTAGCTAAACCACTATTATTCTGAACTGGATTATTGTCACCAACAAGTACGACATCATTTGAACATACAGGGTTCCTTGACTGTCTAAAATTATTGTTCTGTTGAGAACCTCTATTATTAAAAGAATTGTCATTATTCCTATAAAATGACGTTTGTCCTCTGCCTGTTCTGTAATTATAACCTACTCTGTTTTGATAATCATTAGGCCTGAATGAGGATTGTTGATTAAAATATCCGTCATCATAAGAGTTATAATTTCTCTGAGGCTGTTGTGGTTTTCTGTTAAAATTATATCTCCCTCTAAAATTGCCATAGTTATGATTTTGATTAACTTGATAGTTTTTGTCTATGCTGTTTGATCTCTGCCTAGGCGCATTATAGTTTACAGTCCTAGCAGATGCCACTGGCAAGGAATCCTTAATGTTATTTTTACTAAGATCCCTACCCGGATGTGCAACTTGATATTGTCGCCCATAATTTTCCATGTTAGACAAAGTATCAGGTTTTCTTTCCTATAGAAATGACAAAAATTCGCCACTGATTGAAGACAAAACCTTGTCTCTCAGAATCAAATCCGATAGCCCCTCAAAAGTCTTTTCAATTTTGGACAAATCAACCCATCTAGAAAAGTAAAGCTTAATAGATGAGATAAATTCAGTAAAATCTGTTGCTGAATCTGGTAAAAATGATTTAAACTTCAGCCTACAACCATTCTCATCCAATTGATACTTCTTTAGCAACAAGACTTTCACAGCCCTATAGTAATTTCTAGTCTGATCATCCATAGTACAGATTGCAGTGAGTGTCTCACCCACCAATAAGTTCATGAGCCTACTGGACCAGCTAGCTATAAATTTTAAACTCTTGGCAATGTTTCATATCTATTTAGAAAGCAGGAAATATCGTCGATATTTGAGTTAAATTTTGGCAAATTGAGCTTAAAAGTGGAAGCATGGTCTATTTTTTCAACACCACCATTCCCTGTATTAACCTGTGGTTGTTGCAGTTTCAATTTTTCTAACTCAATTTCTGCCAATCTAAGCTCTTGTTGTGTTCTAATTTCCATCTGAGCTTGTTGAGTTTTTAACTCAGCTTGAGCATAGGCCAATTTTTCTTTTTCAAGAGCCATCTCTTCTGCTCCTCTTTGTTCAGCTAATTCTTCAGCTGCCTTCTTCTCTCTCTCTCTCTCTCTCTCTCTCTCTCTCTCTCTCTCTCTCTCTAATTTTCTTTGATATCTTGCTGCATCTTCTAACCTCTTTAACTCTTTAGCAAGGTCAGTAGATGCATATGACAATAAGGCCTCACCTTCTTTACCACTTTATTTTCCAATCTTAATAAAATACTCCAAGGTAGCCATAATTCACAATTATTGTGCTTTCAAATAGCTAAACAGTAATGTAAATATTATATAATGAATATCTGAGCACTATATTCAACAATTATTTCACCACTTCAAAATCACCCAACTGCATGTAATAGTAGATAGTAATATAGATGTTATATTAGGAGCAACAAAAGAACAGAGATACAAACAAGACGACTGAATACAGTGACAAGAGCTAAATGAAGATAATGCAAATAGTTCAACACAGGCAGAAATGTATAAATTGTAGAACAAATAAACAAAATGCAGCTGTATCACACTTATGACACGACAAGCACGAGTTTACAACATGTATGACACCTAACAACTGAAGGATAGCAAGGTAAAGCCAACAATATCATAAACAATAATGAAGAAAACTGAATACATAAATTTAAAATTAACTTGACCACAATAACCAACTTTACAATTAACAGTACTTATACAACTAACAAACAATGGCAATGATAATCTCAATAGCAGCAGATAACTCACAGCTTTGTAATGCCGGCCCCGCTATTTGAGACAATCACAAACCAAACCCTACAGAACGCTCATGAATTTATTTCGACCATACAAGATGAAGTATTGAGAAAAAATTCACAAGTTCCTCCAACGATCCAGGAGCAGTGCAGCGAAAAAGGTAGACCTAGAACTTCACGATTCCTCACAACCAAGC
Source organism: Oreohelix idahoensis (assembly GCA_024509875.1). NCBI lineage: Eukaryota > Metazoa > Mollusca > Gastropoda > Stylommatophora > Oreohelicidae > Oreohelix > Oreohelix idahoensis. The sequence continues at coordinate 190,016 of JAMPIV010009423.1, read as the reverse complement.
AGGAACGCCATTTTGTACGTTGACCTCTTGATAAATGTCAGCAACAAATACTTGAACATACGCTATATCGGGCAGAAAAATTAAATATGCAAACGTAGAGTTCTTGTTCGTATAACCTCTCACCGGTTAGCAGACGACATCCGGCGCCATGTTGAAAAATTGAGATTTTTGAAAAACCGAAATCCATTGACTTGAAATATTTCAGGATCTCTGGCTTTCGGCTCTGTTACGGCATATGTTATTAACGCCGTCTGCTAAAGGTTAGCAGACGTGCAATTGTAAAGGTTAAGACATTTAATATATTGCGATAGATGTTTCAATTATTGAACGCTCCATACACGATCGATTATGACGTGTCTAGCGTTGTTTGGGTCACAGTCGGTAACTAGGAGACGCTACCCTTTGTTACTTGACCGCCAAGCTGAATAGCTGCGTTTTTCTAACCTCCCAATTCAATGGCATGATATAGCCATTTATATGTGCATTTATGATGGACCAGGGTCAGTCCTAGAACTCTATATGAGAGGAAACTTATGGAGGTTAGTGTTTAACTAGAATCCTCAGAAGGAGGAGAATAATCGTCCAATTCGTATGAAATATTCAGACTCGCAGTCTCACTGTCGGCAGGTAGCCATGTCTATCTGCGCGTGCATATAGCTGTGATGTTGTGACGACAATACTGCATTGTATCCTTAAACGGACATTTGACACGTAAACCAGCAGTCTACGTTATTGATTAATTTATGCATGACTTATACGGACTTATGTTCTGCTCATATTTGAAATGATCATCCTGTGTGTACATGTGATTAAATATTATGGACTCAACCTGAAGGCATTAATTACTTCATTAATGTTGCTGAGTTCAAGGATTACATGTTACTTCTTCATACCATGCTACTGAGTTGTATGAACGCTTCACCCTAATTCGCGTAATGATAAAACAAGCACGATGAACAAGAAATCACTAAAATAACTATACTCAGCACATGATCTTCAACCGGCAAATAACTCAGCAACAAAGCTGGCGGCCGATTGTGGGGAACGACAGAAAAAGGAAACAAACTTCTGTTCCTTACGCACATGTTAACCACAATATTTACGATCAAGTTTCGATCACATGATCCAGTCAAAGATGACGTCGTACTCATTATAATGCCTAACAACGTGACGTCACCGAAAGTCGTGTAGGTGATCTGTCGGAGAAACCAAAGCTGTTTCTAAGCCTAACCAGGGGAAACATGAGCCATTGAAGCAAACACACGATATGGACTACAGGAGCAGACAGTCAGGGGCATTAGCCTAGCTGTTGACGACCTCTAGCACTGATCTAAGCAACGGAAAAGATAAGTCTAGTTGTTTAACTGTCGTCATTGCAAACAGTAATACTGAGTCCATGCCTTTTGCCTGCATAGGCATGTTTTTTCTGAATGTGTTTCATGTATTTTTTGGTTGTTTTAATGTGTTGTTAATTAGCGGGCCGGTTGGAGGGAACTGAAATCTCTGGGGAATGTCGCGAACAGCTGACCACCTAGATTTCAGTCAGTCTTAGGGCAGTTAAACGATTGCATTTTTGGAAGCCCCATTGAGGTTTGCCGGTGGACTGCCTGTCCAGATCTGCTATCGTTCGACGGTTTGTGTTAGCTGTGCCGTTCCGTAGATAACTGGCGTATTTTATTTGTACTAAGTTCACATTTTTATTCAGTTTTGTATCATGTTCGTTAACTATTTCGTCCAGTCTACTCTTACTATCAATTTATTTTATAATTGTTAAATGTTTGTCCGTTATGAGTCCTGTGATGTCATCATTTTTTGCATTCATTTTTTTTTGTGTACTTTGTATATTAAGTTGACCTCGGGTCAGTCCTTGACCCTTCATTTGGCTTGTGACACTTCCGCTTGTTTTATTTAGTTCATAAATTCATTTTTAATTGTGAAAATGTCTTGTTTGCGTCTTGACATTGTTTGTACCCTTTAGTTGCATCATTGTTTTGTTTGTCCTCATGATATATATTAAATACTACATTAATAATATGATATTATATTCAATAATACACTTGTAATTTAATTTAATTAATTTTTTCTGACATTTAAGGTTAATATGGGACATTGCATAATTATGCAGTGATAGTCCAAGAAATTAGCACTACAATTTATAAGAGATGCCTAGGGCATAATAATATAATATATATATTGACCAAATAAAATAATCTTATAGTCTACCTTTGAGGTAACAGACCCATTGTATATTATTTAATATACTTTTCTGGTACTAAGAGAGTGACTTAGTACATTGAACAATATAATTACTAGGAATCATACCCAACATTATTGGATATTAAGATTAATTGTGTGATGTAATTACATTATAGTTAACAGATATCATAACTATTTATGATATAGTTAGTATTTAGATACAATATTGTTACAAAATATTGTCTATTAGTTGAACTTAGACATAAGAGTTCAGTACTATTGTGATTATTTATATTGAATATTCCTAAGTTGAGTAAGTATAATAATTACTCTGAAGCTACTATTGACTATTTTAATCAGTAATTATCAATAATTACTTACAGATAAAAGTCAAAATGCTTACTATAGACCATTTCGTTAAAATTGGTAAAGAATATGGTTATAAATCTCAAGAACTTCGTCAGTTTGCTGAGGCAGAACTGGAAAAACATAAAGCAGAAATGGAGGAACGTGAAAGAAAAGAAGCAGAGAAAAAGGCTGCATTAAAGAAAGAGGAAGAGGAACAAAAGGCTGCATTAAAGAAAGAGGAAGAGGAACAAAAGGCTGCATTAAAGAAAGAGGAGGAGGAACGTGAAAGAAAGGAAGCAGAACGTGAGATGAAGCAAATTGCCAAGGAAAATAGATTAAGAGAGATTGCTCAACGTGAATCACCCGTGTGTTACCGGGGCCCGAAAGGGGAGCAAAGAATAGTAACACTGCACCCTACCACGCATGTCGTAAAAGGCGACTAAGGAGGGTATGGGCATGGGGCTGTTTACCCCATCCCGTAAAAACTTCGCACAGTGGGCTGATCACCTGCTTGCCAACCAATCTGATTACGGAAACAATGATAGATTGTTTGGTCTGTTTTTGTTCCACAAAGACGCCACTAGGCGTGGTGGAAACAGCGATAGATTGATGAATTTGTTGTTGCCCTAAGACGCCACTAGGCGTACTGGCCACATACTGCTTTGCCGGTTGAAGGCTAAGGATGGAAGAAGAAGAAGAAGCTCAACGTGAAAGAGAAGAGCAAAGAGCAATTGCCAGACAGGAAGAAGAGAATAAATTGAAACGAGAGGAAATTATTTTACAACAAGAAATGGAATTGGCGCGTATTAAATTGGAGACAGCAAGATTACAAGCACAAAGTGCTGATGCAAACCAGAATAATAACGCACAAAATGGATCGTCATCCAGCCAAACTAAACATTTCTACAACTTTAAATTACCCACTTTCAACTTAAACGTGGACGACCTTTCATCATTCCTGTCACGTTTTGAACAGACTTGCAAAACAAATCATTTGCCTGAAGAGTCATGGGTACTCAAGTTAAATGAATTCTTGGTTGGAGAACCATTGACGGCTTCTCAAAATGCTGACCCATCAATAGCAAATAACTACGGTGCTATTAAGTCCTTGCTTTTACGAAGGTTTCACCTGGACGAGGAACACTGTAGGTTGAAATTTAAGGGAATTTTACCTGAATCTCCAAAAGATTTTGCAGGATTCATTGCGAACATACGCAATACATTTAATAGATGGGTTGAACTGGCAGAAGTCAACAAATCGTACGACAAATTAGTTGATTTACTACTACGGGATAAGGTATTATCTTCGGTTAGCCAACCATTCTTTGCATATTTGCAGGAGCGTAAACCAGGTACTATTGACGAGTTGGAAAAAATTTCTTTAAACTACTGTTCGGCACATCCGAATGCAACCATTTCTAACTCTTCATTAAGAGAACCTCTACCTGTGGCGTCTAATATGGCCTACAATCATAATAACAAACAAAGACATCACAGTGTAGACAGAAGTAGGTTCCAAAGAAATCACAATGTTAACTTTCAGAAGGGACATAATAATGATTTCAACAATAAAAATGAGTTCAACAGAGGTAGATCACGAGATAGAAATTATTCACCTCAAACAAACTACCACAATAGTCAACATAACACTAATTATAATCGATCACATACCCCCAATAATAACAATAACTGGAATGGTAATAATCATGGCTCGAGACATCGAGATAATAGTTACTATAGAGGACGACGAGATAATTCTAACAATTATACTCGGAATCGATCTCATTCTCGGGGATCATCTCATTACAACCATAATACAGGGGCGGCAGTTACAAATAATACTACCCCTATAGCTCAGGTCCCACTTGACGATAATACAACACAGTCTTCTGCTGCATGTTTTGCTATTAATTATAATGTGGCAAATAGTTGCCAACAATGCAATCTTATTTTTCAGAAGGCGAAAGAAACAGTGCTTAACTGCGGACATATTACACCAGAGGTAGGTCTTGCAGTCAACGATGGAACAGGCCCACTAATTTTTAACAGGGGAATCGTTAATGGATCCGTCGTCTCAGTGCTGAGAGATTCAGGATCCACGACGATTGGTGTACGTCAGTCGCTGGTACATCCTAGCTGTGCGACAGGAGAATATGTCCGCTGCATGACATTTGGTGGAACTATTGAGTTCTACCCCACAGCTATTGTTCATATTAGAACACCCTTTTTCACAGGGAATGTAAAAGTATGTATGCTAAAAAAGCCTATTGCTGATCTGATGGTTGGTCGTATACACGGCAGTAAAGATTGTACTCCAGATGAGATCATAGAATGGGAGAAACATAACCTATGCACTGGAAACGCCGTGACGACTAGAGCGCAGACTCAACTCATGGAGAAAGTTGGTGATAATAAAATGGATGCAGACAACCAAGAGGAATTTGTAGTCAATTCACCTATTGACAGGGAAACATTTGCAACCAAACAAAAAGAGGATAAATCTTTAAAAAAAATTTTAAGCTGGTTGATAAAGTTGACAATCTATCCTCAGGTAATAATAACAAACATTGGTTTGTTATTAAAAATGACATATTGATTAGATGTTTTAATGACAAATCACAAATGAAACAACAAGTTATGGTCCCGTATACTTTTAGACGGTACATTCTTCAACATGCGCATGACTCACAGTGTGCTGGACATATGGGATATACTCGAACACGATCTCGAGTACTGTCTTCATTCTTTTGGCCAGGAGTGTCAAGAGATATTTCGCAGTATGTACGTTCCTGTACTACATGCCAAGAAGTGAAAGCACGTGGAGCTTTTCACACGGCGCCTATTCAGGCTTGCGATATCTCAGTAAGACCGTTTGACAAGATGGCCATAGATATTATTGGTCCATTGCTACCATCGGCCAGAGGACATAGATTCGTCCTTACGTGCATTGATTTGTGCACACGATGGCCAGAAGCTATCCCATTAAAGACCACCACTACCACAGATGTAGCTGATGCACTACATCTCATCTTTTCTAGAATAGGGTTTCCTAGAAAACTTTTATCAGACCATGGGTCACAGTTCATATCTGACACCATGAAGGAAGTCATGAAAACCTGGAACATTGATAGGAATTTAAGTAGTATTTATCATCCTATGAGTAATGGTGCAGTTGAAAGACTTAACCGTACACTTAAACAACTACTACATAAGGTTACTGTTAAGCACCCTCATGACTGGGACAGAGCACTCCCAGCTGTTCTATTTGCTTATCGGGAGGTACCGCATGAACAAACTGGCTTCTCTCCCTTTGAATTAGTTTTTGGTGCTCCCCAAGAGGTCCTATGGGACTAATAAAAGACTTATTAATTGACGCGGAGATGACTCAGGACACTCAGTCATCTTACGAGTATGTGATTAATCTTCGGAAGAACATTATTGAGTCTTGCCAGTTGGCAACAGCTTCTTCTGAGGCTGCAAAAGCTAAGGCTCGATCTCTACAAAATAGGTCTCGACGATTACGCCAATTATTCCCAGGCGATGAGGCTTATGTGTTACTTCCTCACAATAACAATAAATTATTGATATCTTGGAATGGTCCTTACAAAGTCATTGATAAAATTTCCGACGTTGATTACGTCTTAGATATCAAGGGACACAAAAAGATATTTCATATTAACATGCTCAAGCAATTTCATACACGTCCTGAACACTTACAGTCAATTTTTCATGAACTAGATGACAACACAGTATCTACTTGTTATTATTCTAACTTATCCGTCATCCAGGAAGAAGAATCTTCTTTTCCTGAGGTACAGTTACCGTTACCGGTACCAGTAGTTCAACCTACTGAATCTTGGCGGGATGTAACCATCTCTTCAACGGTTACACCGCAACAGCGTCTACAGATTGCTAATCTATTACAATCTTATCCAGATGTGTTGACCGACGTCCCGGGTCGCACATCGGCTATCAGTCATGACATTACTCTCAATGACGATACACCTATTCGTGTACATCCCTATTCGGTTCCTTTACATTTCCTTGCTAAAACTACTAAGGAACTTGAACAGATGTTGTCTCTGGGAATCATTGAGACTAGTAATTCGCCATTCTCTTCTCCATTAGTGATTGTCCGGAAGAAGGACAATAACATCAGACTATGTGTTGATTATAGAAAATTAAATGCTAAGACTATAGTTGACAGCGAACCACATCCACTTATCGACGACTTACTGCCACGTCTATCCAACGCAACTATATTTAGTAAGATAGACTTAACTAAAGGTTATTGGCAGATACCACTGACCGAAAAGGCTAAGTACTACACCGCATTTTCCACTCCACAAGGTCTATACCAGTGGAATGTGATGCCTTTTGGGCTTGTTAATGCGCCAGCTACCTTCATTCGCCTGATGCGACAAATTTTATCAGGTAGACCAGACGTTATTACATATATTGACGACATATGCTTGTTTAGTTCGTCGTTTGAGGAACATGTTTCGGGACTTAGATATGTTTTCGACACTCTAAGGAATTATCATCTAACTGCTAAACCTACAAAGGTGCAGATCGCGTGTAATGAGATAACCTTTTTGGGACATATCATTGGAGCGGGATATATCCGAACGTTACCTAGTACGGTCTCCAAAATTCTAAACATAGCAGTTCCTCAGACGAAGAAACAGGTCAGGAGTTTGTTAGGACTTGTTCAATATTACAGTAGATTCATACCAAACTTGTCATCCATCACGGCTGTATTGTCTTCATTGTTAAAAAAAGACATGCCGGTGAAGGTGACATGGACTGGTATATGCAATGAAACTTTCAACAAAATTATAAATTTGTTTTCGCATGAACCAATTTTAAGACTTCCCGATGCTTCCAAAAGATTTTTCTTACGAACAGATGCTAGTAACTACGGCATCGGTGCATGCCTGCTCCAGAACCATGATGGCGTTCTACATCCTACCTTATATATTTCAAGAAAGCTAAAGCCGGCAGAAACAAAGTATTCCACAGTGGACAAGGAACTTTTATCAGTTATATGGGCAATCACGAAACTAGAGAAGTTCTTGCTTGGTGCTCCATTCACCATACAGACTGACCAGCGTGCTGTAGCATCTTTGCGTAGATCAAACCACAAAAGTCCAAAACTCGCCAGATACGCGATCATCCTGCAGCCATTTGAATTCTCCATTGAACATATTCCTGGCACTGAAAACATTGTGGCGGATGCTTTGTCACGTAATCCTATTGACGACGAATAATCAACATTGACATTCCTAAAATACGTCAATCATCACTACATTGGATAGAACGAAGTATCAACTATAAGGGAACTAACCTTGACTTCAATTTAATAATTATAAACACTATATGCATCACAGAATTGAACTAAAGACAATCAAGGTATACATATTGACATTGAAACTTCGTCTAACGTCCATACACAATATATGAATATTCGTTGAACAATCATGGAACAATATCTGACGACAAGTCGAACTTATTATCCTATGTGCACTTAATTCTTGGATCCTAGGATAATTGACATTTCTGTCCGACGTAAATGTTTCAACACTTTGTCTAAAAGAATTCATCAGGATCAGGACTACGGATGGATCATCATATCCTATACTAATTAATTAGTTAACTTAACTTCTTAATTGAATTAATATCAATAAAATGAAATGTGAGAAAAAATGAAATGAAAAACAAAAAAAGAACGAAATATGAAAAGAAGAAATTATGAAAAGAGAAAATAAATCTCACACAAGTATTAGATTAATATTTTTTTTAAATGTACCTATACGTTATTTAGTTAGTTAAATTAGATAGTTATTATTCACTAACACTTAACACACACAATTAAGTTAAACTTATATTCGAATTTCTTTCTATTTCTTCTCACTTATTTTGTCTTTTCTTCTCTCATAACATCGCGTTACATTAGAATCTTAATAATTTAACTCTTAGTTTAATTAATTAATTTAATTTTAATTAGTCAAATTAATTCCTATATGACATACTAATACGACAGACCTTACTTTAATTTAATTCTATCATTCACTATTGACATTAGACATTTTATTTAGTTGATATAATAATATGCATAATATTGATATATAATATGATTAATGTTAGATGACTATGACAAATAGTTAGTTGACATGACCGCGACACGGTTCTACTCAGAACATCGTCGGCCATATGTCACAATTGTGTTAAATTTTTTTGAAAAATTGTTAAGTCGGATAGATCTTGAAAAAAAATCTATCGATTTTTTTTCCCCGGTGTACAGGGAATTGTTACGGTATATGTTATTAACGCCGTCTGCTAAAGGTTAGCAGACGTGCAATTGTAAAGGTTAAGACATTTAATATATTGCGATAGATGTTTCAATTATTGAACGCTCCATACACGATCGATTATGACGTGTCTAGCGTTGTTTGGGTCACAGTCGGTAACTAGGAGACGCTACCCTTTGTTACTTGACCGCCAAGCTGAATAGCTGCGTTTTTCTAACCTTCCAATTCAATGGCATGATATAGCCATTTATATGTGCATTTATGATGGACCAGGGTCAGTCCTAGAACTCTATATGAGAGGAAACTTATGGAGGTTAGTGTTTAACTAGAATCCTCAGAAGGAGGAGAATAATCGTCCAATTCGTATGAAATATTCAGACTCGCAGTCTCACTGTCGGCAGGTAGCCATGTCTATCTGCGCGTGCATATAGCTGTGATGTTCTGACGACAATACTGCATTGTATCCTTAAACGGACATTGACACGTAAACCAGCAGTCTACGTTATTGATTAATTTATGCATGACTTATACGGACTTATGTTCTGCTCATATTTGAAATGATCATCATGTGTGTACATGTGATTAAATATTACGGACTCAACCTGAAGGCATTAATTACTTCATTAATGTTGCTGAGTTCAAGGATTACATGTTACTTCTTCATACCATGCTACTGAGTTGTATGAACGCTTCACCCTAATTCGCGTAATGATAAAACAAGCACGATGAACAAGAAATCACTAAAATAACTATACTCAGCACATGATCTTCAACCGGCAAATAACTCAGCAACAGGCTCCCATTTCTGATTGTAGCTCAGATCCTTTGGCTTTGGCCCCAATTATGTTAGCTGTTGCAGGTCTTTATATTATATTTAGATGAGTATCTCGTTGACTCAAACCAAGTCCAGTCAAGGGTATGCAAAGTAGACCACGCATACAGTAAAACACTTCCAAATCTTTAAATCAGTACCAAGGCAGCATGGACGAACTTCAATGATATTTATTTGACACAACGTAGCTCCATATAGATATTCTTGATATGCATAATAGATTAAGGCGTCAACTAGACAGTCCTTAGTGTCGCTGTACAGTCTGCAACTGGAACAATGTCTAGGACATTTTCATCCATTTTTAATATAGTTCAAACACTCACGTTCTGCAGATAAAGCATAATTCCTTTTACAAAACAACTGGCATCATCGCACGGAGGTATATGGATGATCCAGGGATAGAATACATAGGAATATGACCATGAAATATTGTAATACTCAGGAGCCTAGAACACATGCGTCCGTCCGCCTTGAAAAACACACAGCGAATCCCCTAGCGAAGGATCGCTGAACTCAGTAGACGGTAACCGTAGACTTTTGCAGCTCGGCCCAAAAGGCAATGACGTACTTCCTGTAACCCAGGATACCGGTCATAAACAAATATAGTAACTAGTCGAGCCGTATTTGATATCGACAGATATGTTATGAATTTTACTCATAACAGAGATTTTGGCGATAACATCGGTTCTTCAAATAAAAATGATAACATTGCATTAGAACTAAAACGTAAGAATATAAAGATGATTAATGTCATTGCCAACAAGAAAGGATTACTGGTAATGAAAATGAAAGTCAGCCCATCACTAATGGATGGCATTCTTGTGATTATGTCCAACGACATCGAGATGGCAAGTGATCTATGGCAATTGATCTATTACTACTGTTGATACAGAATTGCAATAGATCTATTACTACTGTTAGTACGTAATGACAATTGATCTATTTCTACTGTTGATACAAAATGACAATTGATATATTACTACTGTTGATGCATAATGGCAATTGATCTTTTACTACTGTTGATACACAATGCCAATTGATATATTACTACTGTTGATGTATAATGACAATTGATATATTACTACTGTTGATGTATAATGACAATTGATACATTACTACTGTTGATGTGTAATGGCAATTGATGAAATACTACTGTTGATGTATAATGGCAATTGATGTATTACAACTGTTGATGTATAATGACAATTGATACATTACTACTGCTGATGTATAATGACAATTGCTAGATTGCTACTGTTGATACATAATGACAATTGATAGAGTACTACTATTGACGTATAATGACAATTTCACATCATCATACATCTCTGTCTTGGACGAAAACGAAAGAAATCTTAAAGACCAACCTCCTGCAGCCTAAGAGGTGTAACAAGCTCAAGTACGAAGGAGGCCAGTAGGAAACTTAGCATACAGCTGTCCATTACGTTCCAGAATGAGGCGAAGTAGTTTTTAATCCCAGCAGAGAAGACCTGCTTACACTCCTCGAATATTAGACCTGGAACAGATACGTGAATTTGACAATTACTTTCTTTTTTGGGTTGTGGAAGGGGAAGTCAGGTTATACATCCAAACTGCCCATTGTTTCTTAAGTTATGGCCTAGGGGATATAACCACGAGAACTGTAAAAGGCTTTTAGAGAGTACAATTATTGTAAGACGCAACGGGAATATAAGTGCAGGTTTTTAGTGACCAGAGGGAGAATCATTCATTTTACATAGGTAAGAGGTACAAACCAGTTGTGTACCGGCAGACATTATCAGGGCGTCTGCTAATTTCTTTCAGTAGTGTACAAAGGTAATGCAGAAAGAACAAAGAAATAGATTCATGCTTTCCAATCCGGACAAATCAACTATTTAGTAAACTGATCTGAGACTTCTTCCATTTTCACAATATATATGAAGACTTGTAGAAAGTACATTTACGGTGTTGTAGAAATCATGACGAGCGAGAGAAGATATTGTGCACTCTTTTAGGACAAAGAGAAATCACCACGAGGTCGACATTATTTATGGTAGCAATATTGACAACTGGAAGAATTTCATTCCGGTCAAATCAGTTAGCGAGAACAGGTCACATGGAATGGTAGAATATATACGCTTTGAGATCATGTTGTCAACTGTGCTAGTTTCTGGTGCTGGATAAAACCAGGTTGGTAGAACTTAGTTTTGTGTTTATACTTCTCAAAGACGTAAAGTATCTGAATACGATTTCACTAGCTAAAGTCATATTCCCTGGAGTACCTAGCTGATAATAAGAAAGGAACTGATATAAGTCGAGTACAGAAATTTACAGTGAACTGACAAGTAAAATACATGTGCCAGATGATATGTTTATTGATGCTTCAGATGAAGACAAAAAAAGCTTTTCTCTCTAGTGATGGCCTGGTTACAGGCTTATTGAGCAAAAGAACAGTTTAATTCCCTGTAGAAACATGGACTTAATTCATTAAGAAAGGATATGTACACGAATACGGCGATGTTACGGTCAATCAACGTTCTTGGACAATGCTAAAACAGATTAAACAACATCGGGATGAATCGACGCAAATACATCTTGACCGATTGCTCAATTTAGCGGAAGAATCATTCAAAGATCACAACATAATAATAATAACAGCCCCATCAATGATAACTGACTACGGGAATACGCCTCTGTGACGAAATGGACGACTTCTTTACGATCTCGATTTCACTCCGACAGGATCAGAGACGTATTTTGTACTGATTTGTATTTGTGTACTTTTAAAAGTACCAATTTCTTCTCATTATCGGCTAAGGAGCAAGTAGTTTGTATGTTCAAACATTTGTGACACTCCTTGCAGATAATGTTTATCCCAGCCTGCGAGAAGCAACTAGATAAGATGAGCGCCGGCATGTTTAGATTAAACCGCTGATAAGCGACTCGTTTGTTAACAAGCTGGGCAAACACAGAGTTTTGCGTGCTCATACGACAGATAACGAGATTACTGTCTGTGTGACACATGTGGGCAGACACATGTGACATAATCGATTCCGGGTCCACTTGTTATGACAACATTGCTTTCTAATAAAGTATTAATTATTACAGCTTACCCACGTTGTCATGTGTGTCTACCGATCTGCCTGTGAGAGTGTATGCAAGGCATCAGATGTCCATATGTGGTAATACGTGACCTTTGCAGGCACGCACCTTATGTCACGTTGGACTATTTTGAAAAAAATTACATCCTATCTGCATGATTTGATATGATTGGATTTTTCTGATTAGATTCATAACAACAATGCGTGGGAAGATAGGAATATAGTCTGACCATTTCGCAGTTTTATTTCACTGTAAATTTCACGCTCGCCAAGACGTTATCAGACGTCGCCAGAGTGAAGACTAGATTCACAATTCCTTTTTTTTTAACCGGACCTTTTATTTGAGAACCAAATAAGACTTACAAAGCAAAGGAAATCTCTACATTTTAATAAGGAACACCGGGACTAGGAAACTGAAGAAACACACGGAGTCAGAAAGTTATCCATGGAGGCATAATTTTTGACTTGACACGTTTTATACGCACATGAGCATGTTTGTTAATGTGGCCAGGGTCAGTTCAGTTAATTGTGTTGTGCGCAGGTAAATATGTTGACGAGAGCTAATTCTTCAACACGTTTCTGTTCAAGTCGTTACAGGCCTTTCACCTGAGATGGACATTCTTGACCTTAGTTTATTTTTCTTCCCAAAGTTCGTTCGTACCCTTTTTTGGTTTAGTGAGAAGCAATACCTCGTATAATGGTTTGTCAAAGTAATCTACTGTAATATTCCAAAGAAAACTCAGCAATGTTGAAAAAAAATATATAGTTTATTAACGTCATTAGAACAGCAATGTTATTGACACAATGGTGAAGTACTTATTTCTTACGATTACACAAAATAGTGAGTATCCAAAATGAAAGTGTATATCCACAGGAATAATATATCCAATAGAATAAAATACAAACTTGTCTACTTAAAAATTAACTTGTCTAACTTGAAAACTTGTCAAGTTAAAACCTTGTCTTGATAATCTCAAAGACGAAGTTCACCTAACACTATTTGTAAAATCCTCTCGCTTAATGAATCCTAAAAATCTGTAAAAAAAATCTGTCTATTGCCCACGTCTCTCCTTTTTATACTATTTCTTCTTTTTTCCCGCCAATTTTCACGCGATGCTTTTTTTTCACACGGTACAATTACCTACATTTGCACACGCTTTCTCAGCTGTTCGACTTTTTCCACACGTCTCTCTCTCTCTAACAACGGAAAAAACCCAAATTAGCAACTCTCACTTTCACAAAATTTTCCATTCAAAAACATGCATTTACTATTGTTTTGTTCTGGGAAAGCTTTACAATGCCTATCTCACAGGCCGTAAACATTTCATGATACTGTGTTTTGTGCAAAAATGCCTTAACTGCTTTTAACGTGTTATTCTATGTGGTTTTAACACGTATAAATGGTAGTGTATGCCAAGCGGTTACATTAAGAACTGAAGTGAATGCTGTCCGCCATATTTTAAGGGCTTCAGTCGGGTCAGATACTCCATAGTCATTGTCAAAATGTGTCGCTAAGAGCTCAGACAGGAACTTTGAGCTATCAACATTCTTGAATATTCGTGTATGTATAACCTGGTGAGAGAGTTTAGGAATTCGAACTCCCTTTCTGGTCCATGTGCAACATATGGGGTAGTGATCGCTTAGACCACATACGGGAACGCAGACTTCGATGATGTGAGCAGTGTTAGTAACATACAGATGATCTATGCAGGTTGATGACTTGTCTGTGACTCAGGTTGGTAGCGATATCAACTGGTTCAGGTTGTACAGGGCATACAAATTCTCCCAATTAACGTTTCGCTTCAAGGCATCAATATTGAAGTCTCCCATTATTAATAGTTCCAAAGAAGTTATCCAGACTTTGTCCATCATGTCCGAAAACTGATCTAGCCATTCTATTATGGCATCCGGTTTGCGGTATATAAAGCCAATTAATATAGAGGTAGTGTGTGGGAGGTGGACTTCCAGCCACATGCATTCAACTTCAGGACATTCGAGATCAACGCGTCTTATAGCTTTGATGCTTGTGTGCACATAGGCAGCCACCCCAGTTTCAAACCCAATTGATGGATACCGACGGAAAATTTCATAATTTGCAATTTGCTGTTCTTGGTTAGAAATGTGTTCATTAAGTCTAGTTTCTGTTAGTCCAAAAATATGAAAGTATGCATTGTTATTATAGAGTATGGAAGTAATTTCAGCCAATTTACTCACATTGTAGAGATGACAAACATTCAGATGTCCCAACCTGAGTCCCTGAGGATTTGGGAATTCCGTTGTGATTGTGGGAGTCATATTTTGTGAAATTGATGATCACTAATATTTCATTGATAACAGGGCTGTTGAAAGTATAAATTATGTAGATTAGGACGTGAAGGGTGATGCATGGGGTAGAATGAGGTTGTGGGATATTCCTGTGTTCTTGTTGTGGGATTGGAGTCTGCTGACCAATTTGATCTCCAGGCAAAAGGTCAACAGTAAAAGAGTCTATGGTGTAGCGGGAAACTGGGAAAGATTGGGTATAGATGTTGATATGTAGGAAGATGGTACAAATGCGGTGACCGGGGGGGGGGGGGGGGGGGGAATGATGTTGAATGGGATGATGTTGAATGGGATTCGTTAGAAGTAGTAAGTAATGGTGGAAAGTCAAAATCATAATTACTATCTGAGAAGCAGTTATTCCCTATTGATAGACGTCTGGTTGGATCTTGAGATATTGTTGTGTGGCCGACTCCTTTGAAGGTACGTTCTGGGTACTTGATGTTTGTTGCAAGCTTGCTGATTCCTTCAGTAGATAAGGTAATATCACCACTGTAAAGGTGTTTTTAGGGGCTCGTGATTTCGCAAGGAAGTACGAGGAGTGATCAATGAAGTAATAGTTGTGTCTGACGCAGTGTCTTTTAAGTTCAGAATTATTGACATCAACGGATTTGCGGTAATGGGCCCTGACTGGAGAAATAATGGACGAGAAGTAGATTTTCGCATTAGGGAATAACGAAAGGAATTTTGATGTGATCTGGTTTAGGTCTGCTTGGGATATTTCATTATCTTTGAGCGAGTCAGATAGACCAATGTGAGTAGTTACTCTGGTGACAGTGGGGTCAGAAGGAAAACGTTTAAGTGTCACCGGATGGCATACTACTGATAACATAGCATCATACGTGCTTATTGTTATCAGTTAGATTAGGAAGAATAGTTACGAGGTTTTATTGAAATAGACTCAAGATACGCGGTTATCAGATTGAGACTGAAACTAGGTTAAATAGCGACTCAACGTTAATCTTTGGCGGCAGTTGCTCAGCAACCGATGACGTAAATCGGAATAGCCAAGACACCCCATCGGTGGGCAGGTGAGATCCAATGAAATAAATAAAGAAATATTAGACTGTCCAACCAAAAGGCTGGAAAAAGCCCGCACCACTTTTGCGAAGGCAAACCTCGAGATCAGAAATCAGTTGATCCCCAAAAGCCAGTCTGTACGGACGTATAACTGCTGGTCTTGAAGTTTTCAAGATATCAACTCTGTAAAGCAGATAGCTTTCTTTTAATATGTTGGAAATTCTTATGTTTCAGTAATCAACAACAAATGGCACAGTCACTCCCTCAACAACAATACCAACAGGTTTCTAATGTTCCGCTCCCCACTGAGCAGGAGTCAACCATGACAGCTCTCCAGCGGATAACAGATACACTATCTAACGTTGACCACTACGCCAAGTTCAACCAAATACGATCAGTGATAACTCCCTTCGCAGGAGAGGCGAAACTTTTTAGGAGGTGGCTAGTAGACATTGAAAAATTTTCTTCAATGGTAAATGCTATCACGGATGCAGATAACTAAAGAGTTGCATTTTTGTCCAGTGACTCGCTAGTCACAGATTTTTTACGAAGGCGTATGCAACTTTATGCAGAAGAAACATATGACTCCCTCAAGAAGGAACTAGTGAGTAGATACAGTGACATAATTGACGACCAGCTCTTGGTCATTACTTAGACAGATCAGACAAGAAAGGAATGAACCAGTCCAATTATACGGTGACCTATTGCTGAATCTTGCTGAAGAAGCATTTTTAGATGGATCTATCCCATCACCAGAGCTCGAGCGTCATTTGGTAGGAATATTCGTTGATGGACTCCATGCCGACAATCTGAAACTTCATCTTATCCGTAAGGATACGAAAACAATAACGGAGACAATTCAGGCAGCGGTGGCAGAGGATAATGTTCACAAAAGGTTCCACCAGAGAATAGGTAGGGAGCCAAGATTTAATCCAGTCCTCGATCACGAACCCATGGAAGTAGACCACACAATTCAGCAATGGCGTCGACCTGACACCCACAGACACCATAACCATACTGGAGGTGATGTACAACAACATTTATATGGACCAATACAAAGACAGAATGTGCACAATGTGTCCACAATCATCTGCTACAATTGTAATAAAAAAGGACATATGTCTAAAAATTGCAGAAAAAGAAACGCAGATAACCACCACAGACAGTTTCCAGTTAATCAAAGGTACCCACAGGGAAACTACAGTTATGAACAACAAAGACCCAATACCCAGCACAGTTTCTCCAGAGGTCGTCCAATGCAGGGAAACGGATTTGGCACGCGTAAGGACGGATCTCTAGCCGTGTCCGAAGCAGAGGTAGCAACAACAAATGCTCCATCCAAAGGTCCCATGTACAAAATGAAAAGCGAAGAAAACTGAATGAACTCCACCCAATAACAGTGGAACCACAATTAGCTCAGGCTAATTTCACTCAACATGATGTCACCATACATCCCGACCCAAGTACCTGTCTAATCACCATTGAGAACAGGAATTACAGAGCGCTCATAGATACAGGAGCATCTGTAAGCCTCATAAGGGAACAACTTTATAAGCAAATACAGAAATATGCACAGTTCCAGCCGTCCAGAACATATATGGCCTCAGTAACAGGGGAGGAATTGAAATCCAAAGGCGTTGCCCATGTCACATTTAAGATTGGCAGCCAGACGATCACACACGCATTCGTTATCACCAGAGGCATGAGTAGAAATGTTATCCTAGGCAGAGATTTTCTGTCAAATCACCAAGCCCGGATATATTTTGATCTACGGAAAATAAGAATAAATGAAGAATATGTAGAACTCCAGGATGACATCCACATTGCATGATTAATCCGTTTAACAGCCCCGGTTACCCTCTTGCCAAATTCATTAGTCATATCAAAGGGTAGGATAAAAGCGTCACAATATATAAAACCTGGACAAACTATTCACGTAGAACCCATACCGCGAGAAGATATCAATGAAGACCCAAAGCTGTTTATTACGGAAGGAATAGCAGAAGTCACATCCAACAGAGACTTCCTAGTTATGATTGTCAACACATCTGATAAAACGACAACCATTGCTAGAGGTGCTATCATAGCTCAAGTACAATCATCCTCAATACGAGACGCCTATAAAACTAAGCAAGGTAACTCTAACCGACATAATGCAGACGAGAGTCATATCCATCAATCCCCGTCCCCACCTCAGACCCCACAAAGTTTCCCACGCCACCCAATTGACTCTGCTGCATGGCACTATAGGTCAAGAGGTAAGACTGATCGAGATGGGAGGCATCATAAACAACACACCACTTCGCAGAACCATACCCATCAGTCCCCGCTCCCGCGTCAAACCCCACAATGCACCCCCGCCGCCCCCAGGGTTCAGTGCAAGTGCTTCGACACACCATAGTACCCCCAAGGAAAGCGACGGAGAGTTCAACACAAACTAGACAATTGCCTGGAGGATACCTAAAAGCACCGAAAAGAGAAATGGTATACACGGATGGCGCAGAATATTATCATGACACCCGAAAATATCAATCGAGAAAGACGGAGAGTTCAACTCATGCTCGATGTCGTGGAATGACGTCTGTTTCACATCACGAATTCTAATAACTCCGGTCCTATCGGCGCGCCATACATTGTAAAAAGATATGATACACCGACCAATCAAAACGCTTTTTTGGTCCTGTGTTTACAACTGCTGGGAAAATAAAGATGGCCAGACCCTATTTTGAGTAAGATGAATAACTTCGGAATTTTGCTACAGCAGTATGGAATAAGTACCACTTAGCAGAGGATATCAAAACATTATTAGGGATGTTACTCTACCCGTAAGTAATAATACTTTTACTAATAATATTATAGGACGGGAGAAATCTTAGGTTAAATGCATTCGAAGCTTCAGGTTGGCCTAAGTTTAGCTGTTTAAACTATGCATAACAGAAAATGTGAGTATTAACCAAAAAGATGATTATATAGATAACGAGCGAATGGTAAGCCTAATTCGAAGTATAAGGTAAACTTTAATTGACTAAAATCGCAGCAGGTATAACGGAGATAATTAAAAAAGCAGTTTTCCTACATTGTACAAAAGGCCAAACGGTACCCACATTTTAGGATAGTTATTGCATTCTTAGGGGGAATTCCATCTCGTACATCCGAGGTCAGACTATAAATAGACTTGCCTAAAAAACTCCGGTCAGTCACGATTTGAAAAAAAACACAGAGAGCGGGTAAAGCAGAGCATATATTAATGCCAGCGTTTGCCTTCTGCAGTTGTTAGCAGACCTTGATCAACCATTGAGGGCTAGTCTGTGTGTGTACCTAAGGGTAAGAACGAATCTATTTATATATATATAAATGTGTATTCTTCTTCTTCTTCTTTGATCCAAAACCACCAGCTGTCAAAGCAGTCAGCGGCCATCACGCCTGGTGGCGTCTTGTAGGGCAGCAACAAATTGATTCCACTTTGCTCGGTCGGCGGCCATCCTTCGTACAGTGCCCCAACTGTGGTTCATTCTTTGCATCTCAGCTTCCACAGTTCTCCGCCAAGTTGTTTTTGGTCGGCCTCTCTTTCGCTTTCCCTCGGGCATCCATAGCATAGCTGTTCTTGTGATGGTATCAGGGTCCTTTCTGAGGACGTGGCCAACCCAACTCCAGCGTCTGCCAGCTATAATGGTGTGCATGTCCTCCTGGTTACTCCGAATAAGTAGTTCTTGGTTGCTGATGGATAAATGTATATAATTGTGTGTAATTATATTGATTAATCCAACTGTGCGATACGATGTGTATAAGATGTGTTAGGAATGGACTGTGTCTTCTGATGAAACTTACAGGCTCATGTGTACTTCTAGAGGCAAAGCCCGCCTTCGGAAATATTTAATATATTGAGAAAGATGGCTAATTGTGTCTGTAAGTTGGGAAATGTATTTAAAGAAGTATTTCTTGAATAGAATAAGACACATACCAGGAACATAGAGAAGGATGAAAGGGATTGATTCACAGTATCGTTTGACATATTATTTAATAGTTTTACTCACAACCAAATTATTGTATGGAGGCGAATCATGGGAAAATACTTATAATTAATAAGGTACAAATGAATTGTGATCACTTTGAATTGAAAAGATTGTTGATAACTGCACCATACCTGGTGCACCTGTTAGCAAGCTTATCTGAAACTGTCTATCGTCCCCATCTGTGTCATAAGAGGGGTATTGACAGAAAAAACAGGGAATACGTTTGAATTCATTGCATGTTTAATCCTTTAACACAAGTCTCAAAATCAGAAGAGGCTGCTCTTACAAAAGTTACAACGTATGCAGTGCCAGTTAGTGATAGCAGGCCCGTCATCACGTTCGTAACTACTGGAACGAGTTCATCTGAATTTCATATCCAGCATATAAGGTAGTCATCTGCAGTGACGAAGATAAGTTGCTTAATGCAACTGTACAGCTTATCCAGATTCAATAAAGACATATACGCTTCAGTTTGTGATGACTAAACTAATATAGTGTTTCTATAAACTTATAGTAATAATAATAAACAATCCTACAAGTGAATGATCAAGCAAGTGAAAGTTGTCTACAAGATTGTGATAAACGAGTGCAAAGGCCTTATTGCTCTATCTTTTCCTACATCTCTCGTATTGTATTTTCTCCCACATCTGCTCTTTCATCCCACATTTGCTATCCCACATTTGATATTTCATCGTTGTGATTACTCGCGACCGGTATCTAAAGAACCGCATTTGTTCTTTCATCGAGGGAAATAAAGTCTTTTGATTGAGTAACCATACCTGACATTATCGTTTGAAGCCCATATTGCATCACGATAAATCTGGTGAAAACACATCTGGTTATCCTAATCAGACATCTGGGCATTATACAATTTATGTGAACTGTTGTTATCTTTGTTGCTCGACCAGGTCACCACATTGGACGCCCAGCTTGGCCAGGTAAAAACGTCTCATGCTGTTTAAAGCAACCGGCATGTAATACAATAGGCGGAGCCACAAAGACGACATGTTAGCATGCTGGCGACAATGGGCGGAGGTAACTAAGAGTGCCGCCAACGCACGGAAAGATAAACAACCAGAGAATATTGTGACAGCACTTTTGAATTGGCCAGCCAATTATCTCACTACCTGTTTGTCAAACAAGCCAGGCAACGAAAGTTGGTCGCGAATTACCACACCCACGTTTGGACTGACAGGGGACAAGAGCGATCCTGCGAATGAGTGACCAGAGAGGCTCTCAGGGATTGGTTGTATGGACGGAGCTGTACGTCACAGGTCTAAAGAAACCCACATTTTACTTCCAGAAATATAATACCGCGTAGCTCGCTAGAGAGGGCAGTCCAGGTTTTACATTGTGAGGCAGAGAAACAATCCCTATAACGCTTAGCCTAATACACGTGTTTATTCAGAGTGGATGATAATTCAGTTCTGTGATTAATTGTGTTCTTAAAAGATTTAGCGAAGGGAAAAGAAGGTTAGTAGATCTTATACAGATTATTAATACATTTTCTTATTCTTTGTTTATTTTAACCACACAGCTAAAGGTGCGAAAGATAGAGTTTCAGTTAATTCTTTTCATAACTGATTAATAAAATCAGAAGATTTTCCAGAAGATGATAGGATGATATGAGGTAATTAATAGTTCATACTTCACCTTCATCATCATCACAGTCTCTCATGCACAAGATATTTAACATCATTAGAATAGAACTCAGAGAGAGATCAATAATGAGCAGTAGTATGAATGAAAGTCAACCAGTGATGTTAAATGTGAAAAACGTACGAAGACTTTTGTGTGTCTTCAGTTCATCAGAAGTCTGAGTCTACACGCAACGTGTCTGACGTCTAACCAGAAATAAGTTATCAAAAACGGACATTTGGCTAGCAGAATTCGCCATAGGACATCTTTCATTCCTCAAGTAAGAAGGAATATTGTCTCACCCACAAGTCAGAAGGTGGACGCAGCATTTTTCGTCACCCACATACTGCTGGCTCACAAGTTCAATTCATAATTATAACAAGGTCAAATCACTCGAAAGATCATTATTATCTGAAGTCAAGCTAAAGAGCTCAAAAGTGGAATCTCATACTTATACCAAGTGCAACACACTCTTAAGCGCATTCTATGAAGCAGACTCTAAAGTATATTTTATGAATCACGACTACATACGCAAGATTATGAGTCTACATATCACTAACATTTCGAGAAGATATCCAGCCTAACCAGTACCCTCGGGATATTAGACAACAGACCATTTGTTCATATGAGAGCTATTAACTTTTGATCAACACTACAGAGATATACTCAAACAGTGAAGGAATATATTTTAAATCAAGTATCAAACGGACAGAGTAAACACTTTTTGAGAACAGAGGTTACTGTAGGGAACTGAAAAAAAAAATTTTCTGTAACAGCAGGGAAAATTTTTATCATAAATATTTAGCAAATTTTTCATAGATTCTTCGAGATAATCTGTTATATAATTTTTCAGAATACGCTGAGTGAGTGATTTTTAAGAACTATTTGAACTTGATTACTAATTTAAACCTAGCTGGTTTTAAAAAGATAATTACTTGTGCGAGTCAAACAATTTTGTTTGGAGGTCACTGCCAATTTTTCCCTTCGCGAACCCGTACTGCATGCATATCATGGACGATGTCGCAAAAATTAGAACTAGTGTAATGGAGGCAGGGTGTGAATTCGGGTTAACTGGAAAAGACCTGATGAAATATGTAAGCGAGGAGACTGATAAACTTCATGAAAGAGAGATGGAAATGCAGAAACTTACAATGGAGAAGGCCGCAGCAGAAGCAGCGGAGCGGATAGAGAAAGCCGCAGCAGAAGCAGCGGAGTGGAAAGACGTAGCACAAGTAGCGAAGCAGAAAGAGAAAGCCGCAGCAGAAGCAGCAGAGCGGAAAGAGAAAGCCGCAGCAGAGCATGCACTTAACATGAAGCAACTGGAAATCCAGGGACAAACCAATCAGACAGAGCTGGCAAAAAGTGCAGCGGCTTCCAACTGTGATGGAGGGTACTCACCCCGCTCAGATGGTGTGCCTACTTCGCAACCTGCGAAACCCAATGAAATGAACTTTCCGCTGGAACCTTTTTCAGAAAGGAACGATACAATGGACGCCTTTTTAGACCGCTTCGAACGCTTTGCAACAGGGTTTGGACTGGAACTTGAAACATTCCCAGGGCCTAAGAGGAGCCGCCTACGAAGTTTTTAGTAAACTTCCGGCCGGAGAGCAAGATGACTATCATGCATTGAAAAAAAGCTCTCTTAGTGAGGTACGAGCTTCATTCAGAGGCTTACCGGTAAAAATTTCGAGGTTCTAGGAAAGAGGCCCGAGAGACTTTCTCACAGTTCGCAGTCCGTATTGAAGACTACCTAGTGAAGTGGTGTTCACTGGGAAACTTTACCGAGAACTATGACGGGTTGAAAGAGCTGATTGTGATAGAGCAACTAAAAGAGTCTATGTCGGTGGAAATGCGTAGATTTCTCACCGAAAACGGCGCTGACAGGTTCGAAAATATTCTTACACTGTCAGAGCGATTCTAAAATGCTCTCGTTGAGTCTCAATGAGCCAGAAAGAAGTTTCCGGATCAGGCACCAAAGCAACCAGCTCGCTCCCAACCAGACCAACAAAGCAAAGGACCACACATCTCGCATAAACAGCACGCAAAACAAGATAGCTACAAAGAGCAAAACAAGAAAAATGCTGCGCCACACCAGAGACAGGGAGATAAATGGTGCAGGTACTATCGCTTGAACAATCACAACACTAATGAGTGCCAGCGCAGACCTCTTCCCCAACATGCTGCATGTCTGCAGACAAAATCGTCACCCCGGAAGGAGCAGAGTACCGGAAACGTTTCTCATCCTCCCGTCATCGAATCAGTCCTCGTAAACGGACAATCTGTGGAGTGCCTTTATGACACAGGACTTGCTTTCGATGCGGTGGTCAAGGCATCTCTTGTCACTTCTGACCAGATAACAGAAGAGAGTGTCGACATCCAAGGTCCGACGAAGGATGTTGCACCCATGACTCTGCCAATTGCACGTATCAGAGTGTAATCTCGTTACGTGCCAGGATAGATTCGTGCAGCTATAATGGAAGAACCAATCTACTCTTTAATCTTGGGATGTAGATATGTGTTCCTTGGAGAACCTACTCAACCACTAGTCATAGCGGCCGTACAGACTAGAGGACAGTCAAAAAAAGATGCACAGCAGGAGCCTCCTACCAATATCCTCCCCGAGAAATTGAAGAGGGCCCAAATGAAAGATTCCTCACTGGCGCCCTGTTTTAAAAAATTACCTAGGACACACAACCCACCTACCAAGGCAGACTTCTTCATAAAAAATGGATTGATGTATCGCCGAGCTGGAAAAGAAGGACAGGAACACAACCAATTAGTCGTTCCTGCAACTTATAGGAACCAGATGCTTGAGATGGGCCACTCTATCCCATTTAGTGGACACATGGGAATGAGCGCCACGACTCAAAGGATCGCCTGCCACTGTTGTTGGCCAGTGATCACCGACGACATGAACGTTTCGTCAGTCATGTCCTCAGTGCCAGAAAGTTGCACCAAAACACTGGACGGCACCCGCGACCCTTGGGGAGATGCCAATCATGGGCACCCCATTTGAAAGAGTGGCCGTGGATATAATTTGACCTCTGCTGAGAACTAAGAAGAGGAACTCCCATATCCTGACCTTAGTGGACACATGTTCCATGTGGGGCGAAGCAATAGCCATGCCAGCGTGCGACTCAGTGCATGTAGCTGACGCTTTGCTGAATATCTTTATTAGATTGGGCTTCCCGCATGAAATTCTCACAGACAACGGGTCACAATTTAGAGGCAAGTTGACAGAGGAGGTGCTTAGAATATTCAAGACTAGGCATATTCATACTTCGCGCTATCAACCCCAAAGTAACGGGCAAGTAGAGCGGTTTAACGGGACGCTCACCTCTATTCTTCGGAAGTTGGCACAGGAGAAGCCAGAAACTTGGGATCAGTATCTTTCTGCCGCATTATTTGCTTACAGGGAAGTACCGCATGCGTCAACTGGAGTCCCTCCGGCCACATTACTCTTCGGAAGACCTATTAAGGGTCCATTAGAAGCCTTTCTAAGAACATGGACAGATGCCAAGGCAGGCGAAACTGTCACATCAGCCTTCCAGTACGTCACAGACTTGAAACAACGTCTCAAGACTGGCTGGGAATTAGCCACAGCGAAAGTACGGGAGGCTAGGCGGAAACATGCCAAATATTACAATCGGAATGCAATGTACCGAGAACTAGCAGTAGGATAGAAGGTGCTACTTCTTCTGCCGAGTAGCAGTAATAAGTTGCAGATTTGGTGGAGGGGACCCTACAAAGTTGTGGAAAAGATTTCTCGTACCAATTATAAAATCGCAGTGAACGGAAAGCAGAATATTTATCACTTAAATCTGCTTAAGAAGTTTTACGAGCGAGACCCTGCCGAACCAGCGCACCTCATGACTATGGCCATTGCTATGCAAATGGAAGAAGAGCCATTATCATCCGTAGAGTACCCGGTGATACAGAAGGAATCACATTTAGATGTGAAAATAAGCTCCACCTTAACGGAAGCCCAGCAAGAAAAAGTGAGGAGATTGATGGAAAACCACGCCGTCTGCCTGACAGACAAACCGGGCCGGTCAAACCTGATGGAGTTTGACATGGAAGTCACGGATCCTACGCCCGTCCGAATGAGAACCTATCCGATTCCGTATGCCAAGGCGACGGCATTAAAGCAAGAAATTGATTATTTACTTAAGGAAGGCATAATTTCGAAGTCGGAGTCCCCTTACAGTGCGGGAGTGGTGCTGTTACGCAAACCCAATGGAGAACATCGCCTGTGCATCGACTACCGACAGCTGAATGCGTTAACACAGTTCCAGCCAGAACCGTTACCGGACCAGAACCAGCTATTTACTAAGCTGAGCAGGGCTCGCTATTTTTCAAAGATCGACCTCAGTAAAGGGTACTATCAAATACCGGTAAAAGCTGAGGTGAGGAACCAGTTAGCCTTCAGTACTCCAGATGGACACTTCGAGTTTAATGTGATGCCATTTGGGCTAAACAACGCTTTTAGTGTCTTCACAAGGATGATGCGAAAGTTATTGGATGCTCTGAATCATCCCGCCATCAGCAATTTTATGGATGAGATCCTAGTAGCTACTGAATTGTTTGAAGAACATTTATCAGCACTATCCTTACTGTTTAACAGACTCAGAGAAGCGGGACTAACCGCTCGCTCAACCAAATGTCAAGTTGGCTGTGAACAGCTAGAGTTCCTTGGACATACTATCACCCATGGAACCATGTTCCCCGAGACTCAAAACGTTGAGAAGCTGAGAAATGCACCGAGACCGTCCACAAAAAGGGATGTCCGGTCATTTCTATCCCTCTGTGGATTCTACCAGAGATATATAAAGGACTTTAATAGCCTCTGTGCGCCGCTTACATCGCTAACCAAGAAAGGAAACCCAGATAAAGTGACATGGTCAGCAGAATGTGAACATGCATATGCACTCTTAAAAGAGAAACTCGCCACAAAACCAATTTTACGGCTCCCGGATTTAACTCAAAAATTCATCTTGCGCACAGATGCCAGTAACATTGGAATCGGGACTACATTACTACAGCCGGACGACAGAAGCCCACCAAATCTATTTCCGGTCGAATACGCGAGTCGGAAGTTAAACCGAGCAGAACAAAACTATTCCACAATCGAAAATGAATGTTTGTCCCTCGTCTGGGGAATACAAAAATTTCAAGCATACCTGTACGGAAGGAAATTTACGATCCAGAGTGATCATCAACCTCTGACATTCCTCGTCAATTCAAAGAATTTGAATGCTAGACTGATGAGGTGGTCGCTTGTTCTACAACCTTACACGTTCCAAGTGGACTATATCCAAGGAAAACATAACGTAGGAGCAGATTTTTTTTAGCCGTCATCATACGAGGCAGGATGGAGAGCACAGACATGTAGAGGAAAGGGTGGAAACCGGAGAGAAAAACGAAGATGAGGAAAATGATTAATGAATCCCGAGCAAGAAGGCTAAGCTCTCCTGAGTATGATTGACATCACACTTGAGGAGGGGGCTATTGTGATAAACAAACTCAAAGGCCTATCTTTTCCTACATCTCTCGTATTGTGTTTTCTCCCACATTTGCTCTTTCATCCCACATTTGCTATCCCACATTTGATATTTTATCGTTGTTATTACTCGCGACCGGTATCTAAAGAACCGCATTTGTTCTTTCATCAGGGGAAATAAAGTCTTTTGATTGAGTCCCCATACCTGACATTATCGTTTGAAGCCCATATTGCATCGTGATAAATCTGGTGAAAACACATCTGGTCATCCCAATCAGACATCTGGGCATTATACAATTTATGTGAACTGTTGTTATCTTTGTTGCTCTACCAGGTCACCACATTGGACGCCCAGCTTAGCCAGGTGAAAACGACTCATGCTGTTTAAAGTAACCAGCATGTAATACAATAGGCGGAGCCACAAAGACGACATGTTAACATGCTGGCGACAATGGGCGGAGGTAACTAAGAGTGCCGCCAACACACGGAACGGTAAACAACCAGAGAATAATGTGACAGCACTTTTGAATTGGCCAGCCAATTATCTCACTACCTGTTTGTCAAACAAGCCAGGCAACGAAAGTTGGTCGCGAATTACCACACCCACGTTTGGACTGACAGGGGACAGGAGCGATCCTGTGAATGAGAGACCAGAGAGGCTCTCAGGGATTGGTTGTATGGGCGGAGCTGTACGTCACAGGTCTAAAGAAACCCACATTTTACTTCCAGAAATATAATACCGCGTAGCTCGCTAGAGAGGGCAGTCCAGGTTTTACATTGTGAGGCAGAGAAACAATCCCTATAACGCTTAGCCTAATACACGTGTTTATTCAGAGTGGATGATAATTCAGTTCTGTGATTAATTGTGTTCTTAAAAGATTTAGCGAAGGGAAAAGAAGGTTAGTAGATCTTATACAGATTATTAATACATTTTCTTATTCTTTGTTTATTTTAACCTCACAGCTAAAGGTGCGAAAGATAGAGTTTCAATTAATTATTTTCATAATTGATTAATAAAATCAGAAGATTTTCCTAGAAGATGATAGGATGATAGGAGGTAATTAATAGTTCATACTTCACCTTCATCATCATCACAGTCTCTCATGCACAAGATATTTAACATCATTAGAATAGAACTCAGAGAGAGATAAATAATGAGCAGTAGTATGAATGAAAGTCAACCAGTGATGTTAAATGTGAAAAACGTACGAAGACTTTTGTGTGTCTTCAGTTCATCAGAAATCTGAGTCTACACGCAACGTGTCTGACGTCTAACCAGAAATAAGTTATCAAAAACGGACATTTGGCTAGCAGAATTCGCCATAAGACATCTTTCATTCCTCAAGTAAGAAGGAATATTGTCTCACCCACAAGTCAGAAGGTGGACGCAGCATTTTTCGTCACCCATATACTGCTGGCTCACAAGTTCAATACATAGTTATAACAAGATCAAATCACTCGAAAGATCATTATTATCTGAAGTCAAGCTAAAGAGCTCAAAAGTGGAATCTCATACTTATACCAAGTGCAACACACTCTTAAGCGCACTCTATGAAGCAGACTCTAAAGTATATTTTATGAATCACGACTACATACGCAAGATTATGAGTCTACATATCACTAACATTTCGTGAAGATATCCAGCCTAATCAGTACCCTCGGTAGATTAGACAACAGACCTTATGTTCATATGACATCTATTAACTGTTGATCAACACTACAGAGATATACTCAAACAGTGAAGGAAGATTATATATATATATATATATATATATATATATATATATATATATCGTCACCATTCTCAGTCTGACAACAGTTTTCTTCAGAACGTCCTCGACTTAGAGATACCCCACTCGACATAACGTATAACAACTTGAGACATTTTATGCATACGTGTGAATCATCATATCAATGAGAAGCATTTAGAGACACATAGACTGTTTAGATTACTCACTATTTTGGTAACAAGTATCATATCACATCATCATCATTTCGCTGTGCACCAGTGGCTTCTTAATAAACTACTACTTAATTAATTGATATTTTATTATCTCATCTGTGTGTTTTGTGTGAATCGTCTTTCACCATCATCACGTTCTAACCATTACTAACCCTATATGTGTGGATATTTTATTAATAAACCCAACGATCGTTTGATCACTATCTAGTTTGTTAATGTATCACAGCGTGCTTTCGGTGTTCACCTTTAGGAACATTTCTCTACTCAGATGAGGTAGGGGGCTTTTTCTGTTACGGGATCTAAGGGCAGAAGCTAAGGTCGTGGGGAAACAGAACTCTTTCGATAACTAATTAGAAAACACTGTCCAGTGGAAAGCATTCACGTTCTTGTCTTCTTGGCCCTATCTCGAATAATTTTTTATTCTTTTTTAACGAGCCAATTTCTAGAGACCTTCTACCTAATATATCATAGGCTATTCCTGGCAAAAACTACTGTCGTAGTTGCCCCAATACGCACATAACGACAAAGATGATAGACATTTTGACCCAAGAGAAAAACATTTGTTAACTATTATTATTTATTTAATGTTGTAAAATATTTGAGTTTAACACTTTTCAAACAGAAAAGAGAAACTGTTTAATTAAATTGTAAGTATTCACCAGAAGACTTTCTTAGATTCTTTAAGTTGAATTACAGTTCTTATTGGTGAATATAGTTATATAAATTACCCCTAGCAGAGTCAGAACCATATTAAATACCATAATCACAGAGGCGGATCAGGAGAGGTAGCAGTTAGGGACTCAGAGTACTACATCATCATCTTCTCTGGGAACTTACATAGCTTGACCCTACCTTTGTGTCTAAACACCTTTACTCTCTTCAGAGAAGGGGGTATTACTGATAAGACCAGACTCTTATCTGGCACTATCCTGGTATCATCTGATACACCTTTATGTCCAGGATATCTTATTCTTTATAACATCTCAAACCTCTCGTGACATCTGTTGTCTCAGTCCGGGATGTCATTTACTACCCTGGGGTCTTTTCTTTGAGACATTCAGTCTTTTAATAGTTACTTACACCCTCTGAGTTAACAGTAGGAGTAAAAATTAAAATAAAATAAAAGTTAGAATAAACTTAAGGTAAATAAAGCACAGTGAAGTACTATTGAGTACTAAACAAAGTTTTGGTGACTGGATAGGCTGACAGTGGTATTATATTAATTAGCCTTGTATTAAGTGTGTGTTTGGTCTGTTGATAGTATTGATTGAGTGTCTGCAACTATTAGTATGGCAGACATGGCAAAGTTTAGGTCTGCTACAGTGCAGGCGGCAAAAGATTTTGGATTAAGTGGGGAGGCTCTTATTCAATATGTCACTACTGAATGTGACAAGTATATAGAAAGAGAAGATAAGAAAGTGGAAACTGAAAGAAGATTACAATTAGAAGCTGATAAGGAAGCTAAAAGATTACAATTCGAGGCTGATAGGGAGGTTAAGCAAATAGAAGCTGATTAGGAAGTTAAAAGATTACAAACAGAAGCTGATAGGGAGGCTAAACAGATAGAGGCTGAGGAAAGAAGACAGGTTGCTGAAAGAGAGGTTGAAAAAGAGAAAAAGAGATTGCAAATGGAGGTTGAGGAAAAGAGGTTGCAAAAGGAACATGAATTGAGGCTGAAAGAGCTTGAATTCCATAGACATAGTACAGGAAATGGAAGCAGCCCAACTACCTCTGACATTAGTGCAAGTCAAGGTGCCTCTAATGGTGCCATGAACTTCCAGTTGGATCCATTTGTGGAGAAAGAAGATGATACTGAGTCGTATCTCAGTAGGTACTAGAGATTAGTATTAACTATGGCTTAAAGAAAGAGAAATGGAGCCTTAAGTAATCACAAGGGCTGAGAGGAGCTTCTTATGAAGTTTTTACAAAACTTAGGAGAGAGGAACAAGAAGATTTTGAAATCTTGAAACAGGTATTGCTGGTTCGAAATGAAAAGAATTCAGAATTTTATAGGAAGAAATTTAGAACTGCCAAGCTACTTTCTGGAGAAACTTACCACCAAGTCTCTGCAAGATTAGAAACCTACTTGGAGAAGTGGATTACTCTTGGAAAGTGTCAAGATCTGAAAGAAATGGTCATGATGGAGCAGGTGAGAGAGTCTATGCCTCCAGACATGAGAAAATTTTTTATGCAACAAGGTGCAGAGAGATTGGGGGAGATTTTAACAGTTGCGGAAAGATACCAAGCAGCTCAGAAAGAAATAGCTGGAGTTAAGAGGAAACAAGTAGAAAATAGTAGGCCAACCCCAAACCAAGATGAGTATGATAATAGGGACCAACACAGATACAAATAAGGATATGATAAACCAAAATGGGACCAAAGAGACAGGAACCCTCAAGTACAAGATAATAAACCCTACAGACAGGGAAATAAGTGGTGCAAAATTTGCAAAATGAACAACCACAATACACTGGAATGTGGTAGGAAACTCCGTCCATATCACGCTAACTGTATGATAACAGTGGGAAAGGGCAGGAAGGACCTGACAGACAGCCAAACCTCCATCATTCTCCCATCTGTGAAGAAGTAACTTGTAATGGCAATAGGATTATGTGCCTTTATGATTTAGGATTGAAATATGACTCAGTTGTGAGTGCCTCCTTGGTGCACCCTGATCAGTATACCACAGGAAAAGTGGAGATACAAGGGGCATTAAAGGGAACAGCCACCATAACACTTCCTATATCCAGAATCAATTTCAAGACTCGCTATGTCGAAGGAGTGATTAGTGCAGCAGTGTGTGATGATCCTAATTACCCTCTGGTGTTAGGAAGAAAAGATGTTTTCTTAGGGAACCCAGTAAAACCTGTGATCATTGCAACACTCCAGGTCAGGTCAACCCCTAGGAAGGAGGAGGGAACACCACTAACTATTCATCCTAAAAAGATGAGAAAGGCCCAAGCTAAAGATTAAACATTAAAACCTTGCTTTGGCAAATTGCCAGACAGCCATAACACCCCTAAGAAAAGACAAATTTATTTGAAGGATTGATTGCTTTACAGAAAAGCTGGAGCAAGACAAAGTGGACATGGACAGTTTGTACTGCCATTGAGTTATAGGGAAAAAGTTATGGAATTAACACAAGTTGTATCTGACAGTGGACATGGGAAAATTGGTAACACATGTCAAAGAGCATCGGAATAATATTATTGGCCAGGTATTGCTGAAGACATATTTCAGTATGTGACCACCTGTGATCAATGTAGCAAGGTAAATTCCACATGTGAAGAAACTAAACAAGACCTAAAAACGCATTGCGGTGAAAATAGGCCTGAAAATAAAAAGGAACCGGTAGACATCGTGAATAGGACAGCCCCTTCTCACACACAGTCTTCCAATAAACCAGTGACCATGGCAACTCTCCGTCTCGTACCGAGAGGGGAACCAACCCATCCTGCGATGACACAATTGTGTTCAAAATTCGTGGAACTGGATAAAAAAAGAATGGTTTGTCAGCCAACTTTGAAACTGAAACTGAGGGATAACCCCTGATAAATTGGAAGTGGGAGAGTGGGCAATTGGCCTAATGTTCAGCTCTCTTCGACATACGGCTATTAAATTAGCATTATGAGGGCACCGGGAATAGTGGTATTGGCCGGCCTTACACGGTCTATTGGAAGTTTGTACACGGACATGGACTGAGATTTTATATTATATTGCCATGCAAACGAGAGAATTGATTTCTTGGTGCAGGAAATTCATTTCCCCATATGAATCATATTATCGCTCCAGTGAGGTTTAGCTGAGAGAACCCCCGGTGAAAATAGACTCTGTCTGGATTTGGGAAATAATTATAGTAACAGAGTCACTAGAGAATCTAGTAAAGGGTTTTACCAAATTCCGTCAAGCCTGAGCTCAGACTATTGCTGGCTGTGATCACTTCGGAGGGGCACTATGAGTTCCATATGTTGCTTTTTGTGTTGAAAAATACTCCGAGTGTTTTATCCAGGATGATGAAGAAATTACTGGATCCCTTATAAAACTCAGCTATCACCAATTTTATAGATGACATCCTCATAACTATTGGAACGTTGAGAAGCATTTAACACCTCTGGACATGTCTGTGGTGGGTTTTGATGTTATGAATATTAGTTATTGTTATTATTTGTCTACAGAGTGAGGTCACGCTATGTAGGTCCCTGAGTATAATGATGGAACAATGATGTACTGTCAGAGTACCTAACTGCTACCACCCGGTGATCTCACTCTGCGAATATTTTAAACCTATTTATTTATATTTGACTAGTGTCTAGGGGAATGAATGTATAATGTGATGTGATAACATACATATACAACTGTAACTCAAGATAAGAAACTCAAGAAAAACAGTGGTTAACTTTTTTTAAATTAAATCTTTTGTACAATTTTATTCTCCTGAACCTCAAATTCTTTTGGAACAGGAGTAAAATTCAAACAATTAATAAAGGTAGTTTTATCTATCAATATATATATACAGTTAATTAAATAGGCAGGACTTCTTGTCCCTACTAAGTGTTTAATAAACAATTTCGTATACTGTATCCCTTTCTGACATATTGGTGTATTATAATATATCACTAGTTGGAGAGACTGATGTCCTCATCACTTCACTCGAAATGTATTAATAAAATAAGTGTGGAGAATAATTAAATAAAATGTCATAAGCCCAAAACATGAGGGCTTATCTGATGGTCTTGTTGAAAATGGAAGTCTTCCTGATGATACTGCCCACTCTTCTTGACAAGAGGGTCTCCTGGAGTAAATAAGTAACTTGCTGTAATAACTGCCCACTCTTCTACACAAGAGGGTCTCCTAGGATCATCTGATATCTGGTTTCTTCATATATACCAGACAGAATGCCTAGTATTCAGCATCTCCAGTTATGTTTGACATGATAATAGACGATTAAACCCTGCAACAATGAAATAATGCCTTCCTAAATATACTTTATAAATATATCTCCACATTTAACAAATATCATCTTCAAACATTTCTAGTGATCAGCTACCATTGCTAATCCATAATCTCTAACTTCTTGTGATTTCATCATCCTCAGTGGGTACCTGCTCTTCCCCACATATCTTCATCGCCCCTGTCACTTATTCTTTGTTATCGTTCATCGCTTCAGTTAGGGATACAATCATCTTTTTGTAGCTCTCTGACTATTATATTATTTTCTTTTTTAGAATGACATCATATGTAGTGTCCAAAAGTTTTTTGGAACACTGTGATCTGCAAAAGACTGCCAGTAGCTTTCTGGTCTTACAATTTACTTCAATCCTATAGCAATAATCAAATACAATTTTTCTTTTGACTGCTTCCCAAATCTGCCTTAGGCATACCTTTGCTCCATAGGCTGTCATATGTTTCCAAAATGGCTAAGTCGTACAACCTAAGATTTTTGTTAGGCGTCCTATCGCCTCTACATAATATTAATAAATCATTTCTTACCGCAATCAATGAAATAATACACAAGGAATAGATTGACTTGCAATCGTTTGTCCAAATAAAGATCGCCTTCTGGTACAGACTGCAAAAAACTTGCTTTCAATTCTGCACTTCTGTGGTCAAACTTTCTCTTGGTAAAATTATTCTTCAAATGGCGCTCTAAGCTTGTACCCTATCACTATTATCAATCTCTTTAGCCAATGGAAACTGCGCATTCGAAATTAACTCTCTTTTTTGAAAAACCCCACCTTTTGGGTTATCAATACGTTTGCTTGTCTGATCCCTCTATTACTATGTAAAAATACGGTTCTCGTGGCTAACAAATCTGCAGTTTCCACCTCCCCTTTTCTAACTATTGGGGTACCTAATCAAATCGAGTCAATAATATTTGACTGAAGCGGACAATTTTCAAAACTGAACCATTGTGGGTTATCCGTGTGTCTGCCAGTCTTTCTCAATTCTACAATATCTGGGTTATTTATGGAGCAATTTTAATTATTAAAACTAATTATTAAACTGCTTGTTGGCATCTATCATTCTATCTAAGTTTTATTTTCCTCTCTATCATCGTTTACACTTTTGTACTTTTCCCTTTTTATTATCATGGGCTCTTTTCACTGTGCTAACAAATCAGGGAAAGAAAGGTTCTAAGTCCCGATAAGTTATTATATGGTATTATATACTAAACAACAGTACTCTATTGTCAAAGTATCTCTTTTATTTACTCTTTTTCGTTTTTATGAAGAAATAAATATTCTTAGTTTCACTTTTGCCTCTTGCACAATGCAGTTGAGTTCAAATTTCCAAGTAGACGCGATTTTTTCTTTTTACAATCCACCACCATTTTCCCCTCTCTAAGCACGCGATAGGCGTCTGGCAAGCTTCCGTCAGAAAAAAAGTGAGAGGGTGCGGGTGGGTTAAGATTTGTTTTTCAAATACTCCGATCATGGAGACTTAGATACAATACAAGTGGCGTAGTTATTTATAGATTTTGGACAGTAGTTTTTTTTTTCTTTTACTCCTATACTCCTTCACTCTTTTGAACTAAACGATGCCTTGGCCGCTTGGCAAGTCATTCTAACGTTACTTTTAAAAATTAAAGCGGAGCTACCAAAAAGCTTGTACTGTAGGAAAGGGGGTATTATTAGCAAATCTTCAATACTTTCCAATCCAGCGCGAATCGCTGACAAAAAAAAATGGTGGCGTTGCCCTATTCAATTATTGTCCAATTTTTAAAAAGACCATAGTAGAAGAATCTATAGAATAATATCTTATACATGATTTGAGGAGGGGGTTCAAACTTACTTTATTACAATGTCATTGAACAGACTAAGAGAAGAGTAATTGTGAACATTAATTGATAATCAGCAATTTGACAGGCAGCAGCACCTGTGCTGTTTATTAATACAACAGGCGGTATTCTCCCTGGATCTCAGAGTGTTGAGGCAAATTTCTTGTGTAGTGCCTATTTGAAGTCACCCACCTGAAGGAAACCAGGAGAATAGTTAGGCAGAGTAAATCCAAGATTGGAAGAATGTCGTGATTATGAATCCAGTCAAGAAGCTCCAACAGCGGGTTTACGCTTTTGAATTGGGAGGCTATGTCGTGGAATGATGTCTGTTTCACATCACGAATTCTAATAGGGAGCCGCGCTAGCGTAGTGGTTACAACACCGCTCTGGCGACC
Organism: Oreohelix idahoensis; assembly: GCA_024509875.1. Lineage (NCBI taxonomy): Eukaryota > Metazoa > Mollusca > Gastropoda > Stylommatophora > Oreohelicidae > Oreohelix > Oreohelix idahoensis. The sequence continues at coordinate 153,623 of JAMPIV010009423.1, read as the reverse complement.
GGGTGATTCAGGATCAAACCCGGGCGACGGCATTTGAGGATTTTTCGTCGACCGGGATTTGGACTGGATTAACTCGAGACCTGGCGAGAACATTTGAAGGAGTGTCGTCGACCAGGGACTGGCGGCTCCTGAGCCGACCCAGCTCTAATGGGTACCTCCGAAAACGGCGAGTATCTGCCTGAATGGCGAGGGACACTTGTCTCTGTACAAGAAAATAGGATACTCACGTAAAAATCAATGTCAGGTTAGACATTTAAAAAAAAAAATAACCTCAGATTTCGCCTCGAGTATTAGCAGGCGTACGAAAAAAAAAAAAAAAATTCTAATAACTCTGGTCCTAACGGCGCGATATTCATTGTCAAAAGATATGATACATCGACCAATCAAAACTTTTTTTTTTTGGTACTGTGTTTACAACTGCTGGGAGAATAAAGATGGCAAGACCCTATTTTGTGTAAGACGGTTAACTTCGGAATTTTGCTACAGCAGTATGGAAGAAGTATCACTTGGCAGAGGTTATCAAAACAATATTTTGGATGTTACTCTACCCGTAAGTAGTAATACTTTTACTAATAATATTATAGGACGGGAGAAATCTTGTTAAATGCATTTAAAGTATCAGGTTGGCCTAAGTTTAGCTTTTTAAACTATGCATAACAGAAAATGCGAGTAGTAACCAAAAAGATTATTATATAGATATATAAAGCCTAATTTGAAGCATAAGGTAAACTTTAATTGACTAAAATCCCATCAGGAATAACGGAGATAATTAAAAAAGCAGTTTTCCTACATTGTACAAAAGGCCAAACGGTACCCACATTTTAGGATAGTTATTGCATTCTTAGGGGGATTCTATCTCGTACATCCGTGGTCAGACTATAAATAGACTTGCCTAACAAACTCCGGTCAGTCACGATTTGAAAAAAAAAAAAAACAGAGAGCGGGGAAAGCAGAGCATATATTAATGCCAGCGTTTGCCTACTGCAGTTGTTAGCAGACCTTGATCAACCATTGAGGGCTAGTCTGTGTGTGTACCTGAGGGTAAGAACGAATATATATATATAAATATATATAAATATATATAAATATATATATAAATATATATATATATATATATATATATATATATATATATATATATATATATATATATATAATTGTGTGTAATTATATTGATTAATCCAACTGTGCGATACGATGTGTATAAGATGTGTTAGGAATGGACTGTGTCTTCTGATGAAACTTACAGGCTCATGTGTACTTCTAGAGGCAAAGCCCGTCTTCGGAAATATTTAATATATTGAGAAAGATGGCTAATTGTGTCTGTAAGTTGGGAAATGTATTTAAAGAAGTATTTCTTGAATAGAATGAGACACCTACCGGGAACATAAAGAAGGATGAAAGGGATTGATTCACAGTATCGATTGACATTATTTAATAGTTTTACTCACAACCAAATTATTGTATGGAGGCGAATCATGGGAAAATACTTATAATTAAGAAGGTAGAAATAAATTGTGATCACTTTGAATTGAAATGATTATTGATAACTACACTATACCTGGTGCATCTGCTAGCACGCTTATCTGAAACTATCTATCGTCCCCATCTGTGTCATAAGAGGGGTATGGATAGAAAATACAGGGATTGCGTTTGAATTCATTGCAGATTTAATCCTTTAACACAAGTCTCAAAATCAGAAGAGGCTGCTCTTACAAACGTTGCAACGTATGCAGTGCCAGTTGGTGATAGCAGGCCCGTCATCACGTTCGTAACTACTGGAACGAGTTCATCTGAATTTCATATCCAGCATATAAGGGAGCCATTTGCAGTGACGAAGATAAGTTGCTTAATGCAATTGTACAGCTTATCCCGATTCAATAAAGACATATACGCTTCAGTTTGTGATGACTAAACTAATATAGTGTTTCTATAAACTTATAGTAATAATAATAAACAATCCTACATGTGAATGATCAAGCAAGTGAAAGTTGTCTACAAGATGATAGACTTTTTTGACCCAAGAGAAAAACGTTTGTTAATTTTTATTATTTATTTAATGTTGTAAAATATTTGAGTTTAACACTTTTCAAACAGAAAAGAGAAACTGTTTAATTAAATTGTAAATATTCACCAGAAGGCTTTCTTAGATTCTTTAAGTTGAATTACAGTTCTTGTTGGTGAATATAGTTATATAAATTACCCCTAGCAGAGTCAGAACCATATTAAATACCATAATCACAGAGGCGGATCATGAGAGGTAGCAGTTAAGGACTCAGAGTACTACATCATCATCTTCTCTGGGAACTTACATAGCTTGACCTACCTTTGTGTCTATACACCTTTACTCTCTTCAGAGAATGGGGTATTACTGATAAGACCAGACTCTTATCTGGCACTATCCTGGTATCATCTGATACACCTTTATGTCCAGGATATCTTATTCTTTACAACATCTCAAACCTCTCGCGACACTCGACAATTGCCCGGAGGATACCTAAAAGCACCGAAAAGAGAAATGGTATACACGGATTGCACAGAATATTATCAGAACACCCGCAAATATCGAACGCGAAGACAACCCGAAACCGCTTATCAGTTTCAATACCCAGATATTGTTGATCAAGAGATCATTAGAGAAGCCTATCGGAATACACTGTCTCCTGAGGAAAAACATAACCCCACGAAGAACACTGTGAACTTAGTTACACGGAATCAACCCAGGTTGTAAAGATGTAGAGTAAGCAACCTTGGCAAAACCCCATACACTTCGAATCGATGTAGATCACAGAATGATCGAGCTGTTTCATTCCCTACTCAGGACCATATTAATTACATTGCTGGAAATCGACGTTACTTCAATCCACAGAAGAGAGACCACCACCATCCCCCAACCAGACGAATAATCCCTTTGATGTCCTGCCAAAAAAACCGGATGGATAAATAGCCGTAGTGGAAGAGAGAGCGCACAAATACGTAGCCGTAGTGGAAGAGAGAGCGCACGAGTAAATAGCCATAGTGAAAGAGAGAGCGCACCAGTTATCGTGGTAGTAGTCAAGAACGATGGATCATCACGTTTTTGCTGTGACTACCATCCTTTACATCGTATCACTAAAGTAGCCTCATACCCTTTGCCAATAATCGACAACATCCCACTTGCAGAATTAGGAGACAGACTTCAATACAGGGATACAAGATTACGGAACGAAGAGTCTATCACACCCACTTTAGATTCACATGAGGATGAAACCCCACAGCAGGTGATAACAAATCAAACATATTATAGATCAGAGGTGCCAATCACAAGCTCACATCAATCAGACGAAGAATGGAGCGGTGACGACGACATTCCTCTTCAGCGAATACGAGATCAAAGAATAGATCAAACCCCTATAAATACAGATGCTGAATTATCCACGCTCACCCTTACTGAAATCATCGATAATGCTCCTCGATCACCGATAAGAGCAGAATCCGACATCGACACACTCAGCCCACCTGATAATCAGGACACCATGGCAGATGAACCCTTCACTGACATTAGGTCAGCCGCCAAACGTCCGTACGTGTCTTCCTCTGACGATTCATACCCATTGCGAAATATATACGACCGTCTCAAGAACATGTCAGAAACAAAATCCTTCGCAAACGTCGACCTGCATAGAGAAGCAAATCGACTCTTCAACACTTACATCGCACGCCATCGTTACCAACTTCATGTCGAGCGACGATAAACACAACGATTCCAACGTCCACGCCAACGTATGACAGTTGCTTATCCAAACGTGAGATAACACTGTTAGAACTGTTTAAACTCCTTTAGAGCGCAGATTTATTACTAGTTCTACCACCTAGTACTCACCAGCTTTATTTTTAGGCCGAATGGTTTCTTTTTTTTTACATCTTTTTTAGGCCGAATGGTTTCTTTTTTTTTTTTACACGAAGAGATGTCAGCCCTCCTTTTCATCACCATACTACTGCCCATGGTAGTATTGGCCGCAACAAATGTCAGTGTTACACCAGTACAACCTATGATCGACAACAGCATGTTCTGTAGTGATGATGCACTTAACGAATTTTACTGAAATTGCTGTAACTAGGGTGATGAACCAGACTTATGCACTTGATAAATTTATATTCACCTATTTCACATTGCAGAATTTGTATACAACGCCACTGATTTGCTTACACATGCCATGAATATTTTGACTTCCTTTGAGTTACGCATAGATATTGTGGTGAAGTGGGATGTTATAAATATTTATAGGGGACTTAGTGTACTGACTGAGATCAGCTGTGAAGGTATCTATATCTATTAAGAGTAGTGTATTATAGATAACCTTACTTGCTACCACATATCTATATATCTCAGTCAGAATTATTCTGGAATAGTGTGATGACTACGTTAGGTGTCTAGGGTATGTGTATGATGAAGTGTAAGTCACAACAACAGACAGATAAACAATTTAATTTAATCCACTACTCTTGACAACACTGTGACACTCACATACATATAACACTCTATGAGAATATCTTAAGGAGTCACTGATAACTTTTCAAATAACAATATGTATTCATGGTTATCATAAAGGTATATGTGTCCTGATTCAAATACAAAGGAACCAGGAATCACAATCAATTTTAATTACAAGTATATGTACAGACTTTATCAATATGAATATTGTAGTGACATATATTATTAAAATATCCTATGTGTGTCAGTTGTGTAGTGGTAATATGAGGTAATACTGGTTTTGTTTTGTTCAAGCTCTGTTGGTATTTGTCATCATGACTTCAATAGTTTGTCTTTTGGGACTAGTATTGGAGATGTTTTCAGTTCCTGATATTAAGACAATTAAATTCCCCTCTGAATGTTATTTTTACAAAGTCATTTCAAGATGAGGGGACATAATGTTGAGCTCAGCTGGCCAAATCAGCTTATCTTGCGTGATGGCGGCAGGAAGGACTCCTCTGCTCGAATTCTCCTCTGGGCTCTGGAGACACCTCACTGATAGCTAAATGGACCAAGGAGTATGCTGTCCGACTCTGGATTCAGCAAAGCTCTGACCAGGTGCTGCTCAATACCATCAAGACCACGGTCCCTGTAAACAAGAAGGATGTACCTTCTACTTCATAACTAATTGATACTCTAGTTCTACACTGAGCACAATACAACACAAACATTGAGTTCAGAGCGTTAGGCCAACTGTCAGCTTCATCTGAAATACTTTATACCAGTATTTACCTCCTTAATGGTTACCACGCCTCTGCACTTCCAGCATTATTTCTGTCTAATCAATCATCCAGGTGTCAGTGTACTATTTGGCCATTCCATGCCGTTTTACTTCCCTCCGACACCCTCTGTTCAGGCTGGAGCATTATAGGCTTTGTCTCCTGTTTGCCACTGAACTACACATATATATACAGGCATAAATTAACAATTTACATTCAATTTTCATTAAAAGATACTGAATGGTTCAAGCTTACCACAATTTCATGGAAATAAACACAGATACGTTGATTAGCAATGAATTCTGGCACAATTACTGGCACAAATTCCCATCTGCTTATGTTCCAGGCTTTTATTTAACACAAATATGAGCTGGCTTCAACGCACTGTTGCTTTATCAAGATTATTTGCACTAGTGGTCTCGAACTAACGCTCCTAAGTGAGTATATCAGCGAGTCTAGCCAATGAGGCCACGTTTCGACAAGTGTTTGAAAAAATGTTACCTTTTCACGTCTCCCCTAACAACGAAAGATAGTATTTATAGCCCGACCAATCGTGGTTAGTCTTTCATTTGTTGCGCTCCAATCAATTTGGAGTTTACATGGTAGGCTAATTCTGTAACGTAAGATTTTTTTCAAACACGTTATAAAAAAAATTTTATGAGCAGAAATGATTCCATGCTGTCAGGCATCCCCACTATTTTATTTTGGGTATAATTTATTAATTCCTGGACTATTTGCGTAACGTTTTACATATTCTTTGTCAGCAAGCCCTAAGGAACCCAAATATCCAAATTTAAAAGAGCTACGTGGCTGCGTTCAAAATATGTATTTTCTACCTCCTGTTTCGAAGATGTGCTGTCTGGGTACTGTTATGTTTTCAACCGTAAACCCATCTATTGTTATCTTTCCTAATAAGCGTTTTTTATGATTTTAAAACCTAACTCTGGGAAGGGTAGTGAATTTATCACTGTCCGTCTGAAAAAAAGTTAGTGCATGTAGTCTTACACGCGTGATGGCAGCATTTGTGTATCGCGCGACGCGTGTTGCATGCGTTCCTGATTTTCAGCCCTCCCTCTCTCTTTATCCTTTAGTCCATCTGTTCGTTCGTTTTGGTAACGCAGTATAATTAATGTTAGGATTAATTTAGGTCATTACGCAGTCTGCCTCTCACTGTTTTTCCAAGAAATACAGCACACGTTTCATTGAAGAAAGCGGGTATAATACAGTAAGCTTTTACTATCAACGTGAAAGCGTTACAATTTGCAGACGAAGCAGAAAACAAGGGGGATTTCGAGTACTGTCATTGTGACAGCACTGTTCTTTACCATTCTTCTTCCTTTATTTATTATATGTATTTATTAGGCTTTATATTTACTTGATAATTTATATATGTGGATTAGAATATTCCACGACACCTCCCCTCTTAAAACAGACATTATATGTCAGTCCTTTATTCTATATACACATAGAGAAATTTATTATTATTTCTGGGGTTTACGGTGATTCTCATCACACGGATGGCGGCTTAAAAAATCCGCTCCCAAATTGGTTTTTCCAGATATATACTCAATGCTAAAATTATATGGAGCCAAAAGTAAAGACCATCGGAGTAACCTGGAGTTCTCATGCCTAGCCTGTGCTAGAAACGATAAAGGTTTGTGGTCTGTTTGCAACTTAAATGCCTTCCCATATAGATAAATATTGAATTTCTTTATCGCCCATATTACTGCAAGACATTCTTTTTCGCTAGTTGAGTAGTTGATTTCAGCTTTATTCAACTTTCTGCTAGCATATGCCACTGGGCTTAATTCCCCATCCAATGCATCTGATTTCTGTAGTAGAGTTGCACCTAACCCAATATTACTTGCATCCGTCCTTACTATGAATTCTTGACTTAAGTCAGGTAATTTCAAAATGGGTTTACTTGTGAGCTTTTCCTTCAATTCTTGGTAAGTCATTTCACATTGTGGTGTCCATGTAATGCGATCTGGATGTCCTTTACGTGTCAATTCAGTTAACGGTGCACATATGGAATTAAAGTTTTTGATATACTTCTGGTAGAAACCACATAATGAGACAAAGGATCTCACGTCCTTCTTGGTTTGTGGTCTCGGGGCTTTCTGTAGTTTCTCTAAATTCTTTGGGTCAGGGGTCATGTTTCCCTGATAAACTGTGTGTCCCAAAAATTCCAATTCTTTACATCCAACGCAACATTTGGTTGGTCGGGCTGTTAAATTTGCCTCCCTAAGTCGATCAAACAGCATGTTCAGAGAGTCAATGTGTTCCTCAAATGTTTCTGTTGCTATAAGGATATCATCCATAAAATTTGTTATACAGGGATTATTCAGAGGATCCAATAATTTTCTCATCATTCTAGAGAAGACACTAGGCGCATTCTTCAATCCAAATGGCAATCTATTAAACTCATAGTGTCCTTCTGAGGTACTAAAAGCTAGGTATGGTCTAACCTCAGGCTTTACTGGAATCTGATAGTATCCTTTACTCAGATCCACTTTTGAGAAATATTTAGCTTTATTTAGTCTGGCAAACAGCTGATTTGTATCCGGCAATGGATCCACCTGTCCTTCTGTAATAGCATTCAGTCTCCTGTAATCTATACAGAGTCTATGTTCTCCAGAGGGCTTCCTTAAGAGTACAACACCGGAACTATACGAAGACTCACTGTGCGAAATAATTCCTTCCTTCAATAGATAGTCTATCTCTTCCTTCAAAGCTTTCTCCTTAGCAAACGGAATCGAATATGGTTTCATACAGACAGGTGTGGAGTCTATTAGTTTCATATCATATTCCAATAGGTTTGTATGCCCTGGTCGGTCTGTTAACACCTCTGCATGATTATTTAGAACCTGTTGCACTCTCTCTTTCTGAGTTTTCGTTAAATGTGTACTGATTTTCACCTGTGCTGCTGTCTCACAGGGGTGTAATGGATATTCAAATGATGAAAGTGGTTCCTTTTTCATCTCCATGGCGATGGACAAGGTCAACAAGTGTGTCTCTTCCTGATGTTCTCTTTCCAAATATTTCTTCAGGAGATTCACATGATAGATTTTTTCTTTCCCCTTCTTATCTATCTTATAATTTGTTCTAGACACCTTCTCTAGAACTGTATATGGACCCTGCCATCCAATTTGTAACTTATTCTGACTCCCAGGCAAAAGAAGCAGTACTTTCTCTCCCACAGCCAAATTTCTGTCTTTCGCCTTCCTGTTATAATAGGCAGCATGTTTCTTCCTGGCTTGTTTCAAATTTTCATTGGCAAGTTTCCAGCCAGTTTTTAACCGAGTGGTCAGCTCATTCACATATTGGTATGAAGATGTAATGTTTTCCTCTGCCTTTTCATCAGTCCACGTTCTTAACAAAGCTACATATGGACCTTTAATTGTGTGGACCTATTTGTCCATGCACCGGTATGGTCTCTTCCACTCGAAGCTTTATAGTGATGATTTTTCCTCCCAGAATTATCATTCACAAAACGACCGCTACCAATTTTTCTTTTGGGGCTTTCTCCCCACTTAAAATTCTTGATGAGAGATTTCCTCTCTACATCCTCTTCCTCCAGTTTGTTTAAGTCCGATTGAGGGATTTTCGGCTTATCCTGGGGTAAGACATCTTTTTGCACTCTCCGCATAGTGGCCATTGTAAAACAGTTAAGTGAAGCTTGTCCGTGAAAAGGGGCTTCCCATTCCATTTGGTCCACTTTATCAAATCTATTTTTCTTTTTATTATCAGGCCTAATTTTGCCCCGTGGCGTGTCCAGGTCCTGATCCATGTTCCCACTTGTGGGTGTTCCCTCATGTGCTATGCTACACCTTTCTACAAAATTCTCAATGTCCCATCTTGCTTTGGGCCAATAATAATTGTGAGCCACCTTTTGAATGATGGTACCTATCTTCTCATGGTCCCCATCTGGTTTCACATGTAGGCTCCTTATTAAGTCTGTCCTATATCTTTTGGAAGAACCAGCTGTCCGTGACCATTGGATCTAGCTCCAGTCTTCCTATACATCAACTTGTTTTTCATGTAAAAATCTCCCTTGCCTGGAGTTGTATGACAAGTTGACAATTTTCTGAAACAAGGCTTGAGTGTTTTATCCCCAGCCTGTGCCTTCCTCATCTCTTCTGGAGTGGTATCTAACATAATATCCTCCTCCTGTCTTGAGGTCGACCTGACCTGAAGGGTTGCCATATACACAGGTTTCCTTCTGCAACGGTCAGTGTCATGATTGTCCATCTGACAATTTTTACACCACCTTTTTCCTTGGTTGAAAGATTTTCTTTCATCATATTTCCTTTCATCGAATTGTGGGAATTTATTTTTATTTTCATACCGTGGCCTATCAAATTGGTGCTTACCTTTATTTTGATCCTTAGGATCAAATTTATTAAAGTTCTGTGGTGCCCTAAAGTTATCCACTTGTTTCTTTTTATTACCTGTTACCTCTGCTTGAGCTGCTTGATACCTTTCAGCAACATTTAGCAACTCACCCAGCCTCTCTGCACCTTGTTCCATGAGAAACTTTCTCAGGTCTGGAGCCATGGACTCTCTTAATTGCTCTATAAGGACCATTTCCTTAAGATCTTGGGTTTTCCCCAGAGAAGTCCATTTCTCCAAGTATGTCTCTATTCGTGCAGAGAACTGGTGATAGGTTTCACCTGACAGTAGTTTAGCATTCCTAAATTTTTTCCTATAAAATTCTGCATTCTTTTCATACCTTAACAAAAGAGCCTGCTTTAGCATGTCATAATTTTCCTGATCACCTCTGCTCATTTTTGCAAAAACTTCATAAGCTGCCCCACGAAGTCCCTGAGATAACTTTAAGCTCCACCTTTCTCTCTCTAACCCATACGTGGTAGCTAATAGTTCATACCTATTTAGGTAGCTCTCAATATCATCGTCTTTCTCAACAAAATGATCTAAATGAAAATTCATAGCTGAGGTTGAGGCTCCTTGAGTAACCGTAGCATCAGAGGCAAAGGGACTGGCACCATTTTCAGGAGCATGGCCTTGAAACTCAAACTCCCTTAGTCGTAACTCATGTTCCCTTTGTAATCTTTTATCTTCTGCTTCCCTTTCTGCAGCTAATTTCCTCTCTTCCCTTTCTGCAGCTAATTTCTTCTCTTCCCTTTCTGCAGCTAATTTCTTCTCTTCCCTTTCTGCAGCTAATCTCTTGTCTTCCCTTTCGGCAGTCAATCTTCTTTCTTCTGCTTCCAATTTCTTAGCCTCAGCCTCAATCTGCAACCTCTTAGTCTCAGCCTCAGCTTGCAACCTCTTAGTCTCAGCCTCTAACTTTCTTTCGGCCTCTTTTTCTAATCTTCTTTCTTCGCGTTCAATAAATTTGTCACATTCCGTAGTGACATAGGCAACCATAACTTGCCCATCTAATCCTAACTCTTTTGCAGTCTGAACAGCAGCAGATCGAAACTTGGCCAGGTCCGCCATTGTCTATCAGGTAAATTTATACAATGTCTAACCAACAATTTAATCTCTAAATATATCTAATGGACAACACAGGCACCGTGAGCTCAACCTTATTTAATTCCACCCAAGGATACCTTTTAATTCTTATATTCCCTGAAGTGAATTACCCCCAATATTTATAATAGGGAAAGATTCAAAATCCCAAGAGCGAGACCCCAATATATGTGGTGAAGTGGGATGTTATAAATATTTATAGGGGACTTAGTGTACTGACTGAGATCAGCTGTGAAGGTATCTATATCTATTAAGAGCAGTGTATTATAGATAACCTTACTTGCTACCACATATCTATATATCTCAGTCAGAATTATTCTGGAATAGTGTGATGACTACGTTATGTGTCTAGGGTATGTGTATGATGAAGTGTAAGTCACAACAACAGACAGATAAACAATTTAATTTAATCCACTACTCTTGACAACACTGTGACACTCACATACATATAACACTCTATGAGAATATCTTAAGGAGTCACTGATAACTTTTCAAATAACAATATGTATTCATGGTTATCATAAAGGTATATGTGTCCTGATTCAAATACAAAGGAACCAGGAATCACAATCAATTTTAATTACAAGTATATGTACAGACTTTATCAATATGAATATTGTAGTGACATATATTATTAAAAATATCCTATGTGTGTCAGTTGTGTAGTAGTAATATGAGGTAATACTGGTTTTGTTTTGTTCAAGCTCTGTTGGTATTTGTCATCATGACTTCAATAGTTTGTCTTTTGGGACTAGTATTGGAGATGTTCTCAGTTCCTGATATTAAGACAATTAAATTCCCCTCTGAATGTTATTTTTACAAAGTCATTTCAAGATGAGGGGACATAATGTTGAGCTCAGCTGGCCAAATCAGCTTATCTTGCGTGATGGCGGCAGGAAAGGACTCCTCTGCTCGAATTCTCCTCTGGGCTCTGGAGACACCTCACTGATAGCTAAAAAGACCAAGGAGTATGCTGTCCGACTCTGGATTCAGCAAAGCTCTGACCAGGTGCTGCTCAGTACCATCAAGACCACGGTCCCTGAAAACAAGAAGGATGTACCTTCTACTTCATAACTAATTGATACTCTAGTTCTACACTGAGCACAATACAACACAAACATTGAGTTCAGAGCGTTAGGCCAACTGTCAGCTTCATCTGAAATACTTTATACCAGTATTTACCTCCTTAATGGTTACTACGCCTCTGCACTTCCAGCATTATTTCTGTCTAATCAATCATCCAGGTGTCAGTGTACTATTTGGCCATTCCATGCCGTTTTACTTCCCTCCGACACCCTCTGTTCAGGCTGGAGCATTATAGGCTTTATCTCCTGTTTGCCACTGAACTACACATATATATACAGGCATAAATTAACAATTTACATTCAATTTTCATTAAAAGATACTGAATGGTTCAAGCTTACCACAATTTCATGGAAATAAACACAGATACGTTGATTAGCAATGAATTCTGGCACAATTACTGGCACAAATTCCCATCTGCTTATGTTCCAGGCTTTTATTTAACACAAATATGAGCTGGCTTCAACGCACTGTTGCTTTATCAAGATTATTTGCACTAGTGGTCTCGAACTAACGCTCCTAAGTGAGTATATCAGCGAGTCTAGCCAATGAGCCACGTTTCGACAAGTGTTTGAAAAAATGTTACTTTTTCACGTCTCCCCTAACAACGAAAGATAGTATTTATAGCCCGACCAATCGTGGTTAGTCTCTCATTTGTTGCGCTCCAATCAATTTGGAGTTTACATGGTAGGCTATTTCTGTAACGTAAGATTTTTTTCAAACACGTTATAAAAAAATTTTATGAGCAGAAATGATTCCATGCTGTCAGGCATCCCCACTATTTTATTTTGGTTATAATTTATTAATTCCTGGACTATTTGCGTAACGGTTTACATATTCTTTGTCAGCAAGCCCTAAGGAACCCAAATATCCAAATTTAAAAGAGCTACGTGGCTGCGTTCAAAATATGTATTTTCTACCTCCTGTTTCGAAGATGTGCTGTCTGGGTACTGTAATGTTTTCAACCGTAAACCCATCTATTGTTATCTTTCCTAATAAGCGTTTTTTATGATTTTAAAACCTAACTCTGGGAAGGGTAATGTATTTTATCACTGTCCGTCTGAAAAGAAGTTAGTGCATGTAGTCTTACACGCGTGATGGCAGCATTTGTGTATCGCGCGACGCGTGTTGCATGCGTTCCTGATTTTCAGCCCTCCCTCTCTCTTTATCCTTTAGTCCATCTGTTCGTTCGTTTTGGTAACGCAGTATAATTAATGTTAGGATTAATTTAGGTCATTACGCAGTCTGCCTCTCAATGTTTTTCCAAGAAATACAGCACACGTTTCATTGAAGAAAGCGGGTATAATACAGTAAGCTTTTACTATCAACGTGAAAGCGTTACAATTTGCAGACGAAGCAGAAAACAAGGGGGATTTCGAGTACAGTCATTGTGACAGCACTGTTCTTTACCATTCTTCTTCCTTTATTTATTATATGTATTTATTAGGCTTTATATTTACTTGATAATTTATATATGTGGATTAGAATATTCCACGACACCTCCCCTCTTAAAACAGACATTATATGTCAGTCCTTTATTCTATATACACATAGAGAAATTTATTATTATTTCTGGGGTTTACGGTGATTCTCATCACACGGATGGCGGCTTAAAAAATCCGCTCCCAAATTGGTTTTTCCAGATATATACTCAATGCTAAAATTATATGGAGCCAAAAGTAAAGACCATCGGAGTAACCTAGAGTTCTCATGCTTAGCCTGTGCTAGAAACGATAAAGGTTTGTGGTCTGTTTGCAACTTAAATGCCTTCCCATATAGATAAATATTGAATTTCTTTATCGCCCATATTACTGCAAGACATTCTTTTTCGCTAGTTGAGTAGTTGATTTCAGCTTTATTCAACTTTCTGCTAGCATATGCCACTGGGCTTAATTCCCCATCCAATGCATCTGATTTCTGTAGTAGAGTTGCACCTAACCCAATATTACTTGCATCCGTCCTTACTATGAATTCTTGACTTAAGTCAGGTAATTTCAAAATGGGTTTACTTGTGAGCTTTTCCTTCAATTCTTGGTAAGTCATTTCACATTGTGGTGTCCATGTAATGCGATCTGGATGTCCTTTACGTGTCAATTCAGTTAACGGTGCACATATGGAATTAAAGTTTTTGATATACTTCTGGTAGAAACCACATAATGAGACAAAGGATCTCACGTCCTTCTTGGTTTGTGGTCTCGGGGCTTTCTGTAGTTTCTCTAAATTCTTTGGGTCAGGGGTCATGTTTCCCTGATAAACTGTGTGTCCCAAAAATTCCAATTCTTTACATCCAACGCAACATTTGGTTGGTCGGGCTGTTAAATTTGCCTCCCTAAGTCGATCAAACAGCATGTTCAGAGAGTCAATGTGTTCCTCAAATGTTTCTGTTGCTATAAGGATATCATCCATAAAATTTGTTATACAGGGATTATTCAGAGGATCCAATAATTTTCTCATCATTCTAGAGAAGACACTAGGCGCATTCTTCAATCCAAATGGCAATCTATTAAACTCATAGTGTCCTTCTGAGGTACTAAAAGCTAGGTATGGTCTAACCTCAGGCTTTACTGGAATCTGATAGTATCCTTTACTCAGATCCACTTTTGAGAAATATTTAGCTTTATTTAGTCTGGCAAACAGCTGATTTGTATCCGGCAATGGATCCACCTGTCCTTCTGTAATAGCATTCAGTCTCCTGTAATCTATACAGAGTCTATGTTCTCCAGAGGGCTTCCTTAAGAGTACAACACCGGAACTATACGAAGACTCACTGTGCGAAATAATTCCTTCCTTCAATAGATAGTCTATCTCTTCCTTCAAAGCTTTCTCCTTAGCAAACGGAATCGAATATGGTTTCATACAGACAGGTGTGGAGTCTATTAGTTTCATATCATATTCCAATAGGTTTGTATGCCCTGGTCGGTCTGTTAACACCTCTGCATGATTATTTAGAACCTGTTGCACTCTCTCTTTCTGAGTTTTCGTTAAATGTGTTCTGATTTTCACCTGTGCTGCTGTCTCACAGGGGTGTAATGGATATTCAAATGATGAAAGTGGTTCCTTTTTCATCTCCATGGCGATGGACAAGGTCAATAAGTGTGTCTCTTCCTGATGTTCTCTTTCCACATATTTCTTCAGGAGATTCACATGATAGATTTTTTCTTTCCCCTTCTTATCTATCTTATAATTTGTTCTAGACACCTTCTCTAGAACTGTATATGGACCCTGCCATCCAATTTGTAACTTATTCTGACTCCCAGGCAAAAGAAGCAGTACTTTCTCTCCCACAGCCAAATTTCTGTCTTTCGCCTTCCTGTTATAATAGGCAGCATGTTTCTTCCTGGCTTGTTTCAAATTTTCATTGGCAAGTTTCCAGCCAGTTTTTAACCGAGTGGTCAGCTCATTCACATATTGGTATGAAGATGTAATGTTTTCCTCTGCCTTTTCATCAGTCCACGTTCTTAACAAAGCTACATATGGACCTTTAATTGTGTGGACCTATTTGTCCATGCACCGGTATGGTCTCTTCCACTCGAAGCTTTATAGTGATGATTTTTCCTCCCAGAATTATCATTCACAAAACGACCGCTACCAATTTTTCTTTTGGGGCTTTCTCCCCACTTAAAATTCTTGATGAGAGATTTCCTCTCTACATCCTCTTCCTCCAGTTTGTTTAAGTCCGATTGAGGGATTTTCGGCTTATCCTGGGGTAAGACATCTTTTTGCACTCTCCGCATAGTGGCCATTGTAAAACAGTTAAGTGAAGCTTGTCCGTGAAAAGGGGCTTCCCATTCCATTTGGTCCACTTTATCAAATCTATTTTTCTTTTTATTATCAGGCCTAATTTTGCCCCGTGGCGTGTCCAGGTCCTGATCCATGTTCCCACTTGTGGGTGTTCCCTCATGTGCTATGCTACACCTTTCTACAAAATTCTCAATGTCCCATCTTGCTTTGGGCCAATAATAATTGTGAGCCACCTTTTGAATGATGGTACCTATCTTCTCATGGTCCCCATCTGGTTTCACATGTAGGCTCCTTATTAAGTCTGTCCTATATCTTTTTGGAAGAACCAGCTGTCCGTGACCTTTGGATCTAGCTCCAGTCTTCCTATACATCAACTTGTTTTTCATGTAAAAATCTCCCTTGCCTGGAGTTGTATGACAAGTTGACAATTTTCTGAAACAAGGCTTGAGTGTTTTATCCCCAGCCTGTGCCTTCCTCATCTCTTCTGGAGTGGTATCTAACATAATATCCTCCTCCTGTCTTGAGGTCGACCTGACCTGAAGGGTTGCCATATACACAGGTTTCCTTCTGCAACGGTCAGTGTCATGATTGTCCATCTGACAATTTTTACACCACCTTTTTCCTTGGTTGAAAGATTTTCTTTCATCATATTTCCTTTCATCGAATTGTGGGAATTTATTTTTATTTTCATACCGTGGCCTATCAAATTGGTGCTTACCTTTATTTTGATCCTTAGGATCAAATTTATTAAAGTTCTGTGGTGCCCTAAAGTTATCCACTTGTTTCTTTTTATTACCTGTTACCTCTGCTTGAGCTGCTTGATACCTTTCAGCAACATTTAGCAACTCACCCAGCCTCTCTGCACCTTGTTCCATGAGAAACTTTCTCAGGTCTGGAGCCATGGACTCTCTTAATTGCTCTATAAGGACCATTTCCTTAAGATCTTGGGTTTTCCCCAGAGAAGTCCATTTCTCCAAGTATGTCTCTATTCGTGCAGAGAACTGGTGATAGGTTTCACCTGACAGTAGTTTAGCATTCCTAAATTTTTTCCTATAAAATTCTGCATTCTTTTCATACCTTAACAAAAGAGCCTGCTTTAGCATGTCATAATTTTCCTGATCACCTCTGCTCATTTTTGCAAAAACTTCATAAGCTGCCCCACGAAGTCCCTGAGATAACTTTAAGCTCCACCTTTCTCTCTCTAACCCATACGTGGTAGCTAATAGTTCATACCTATTTAGGTAGCTCTCAATATCATCGTCTTTCTCAACAAAATGATCTAAATGAAAATTCATAGCTGAGGTTGAGGCTCCTTGAGTAACCGTAGCATCAGAGGCAAAGGGACTGGCACCATTTTCAGGAGCATGGCCTTGAAACTCAAACTCCCTTAGTCGTAACTCATGTTCCCTTTGTAATCTTTTATCTTCTGCTTCCCTTTCTGCAGCTAATTTCCTCTCTTCCCTTTCTGCAGCTAATTTCTTCTCTTCCCTTTCTGCAGCTAATTTCTTCTCTTCCCTTTCTGCAGCTAATTTCCTCTTCTCTTTCTGCAGTCAATCTTCTTTCTTCTGCTTCCAATTTCTTAGCCTCAGCCTCAATCTGCAACCTCTTAGTCTCAGCCTCAGCTTGCAACCTCTTAGTCTCAGCCTCTAACTTTCTTTCGGCCTCTTTTTCTAATCTTCTTTCTTCGCGTTCAATAAATTTGTCACATTCCGTAGTGACATAGGCAACCATAACTTGCCCATCTAATCCTAACTCTTTTGCAGTCTGAACAGCAGCAGATCGAAACTTGGCCAGGTCCGCCATTGTCTATCAGGTAAATTTATACAATGTCTAACCAACAATTTAATCTCTAAATATATCTAATGGACAACACAGGCACCGTGAGCTCAACCTTATTTAATTCCACCCAAGGATACCTTTTAATTCTTATATTCCCTGAAGTGAATTACCCCCAATATTTTTAATAGGGAAAGATTCAAAATCCCAAGAGCGAGACCCCAATATATGTGGTGAAGTGGGATGTTATAAATATTTATAGGGGACTTAGTGTACTGACTGAGATCAGCTGTGAAGGTATCTATATCTATTAAGAGTAGTGTATTATAGATAACCTTACTTGCTACCACATATCTATATATCTCAGTCAGAATTATTCTGGAATAGTGTGATGACTACGTTATGTGTCTAGGGTATGTGTATGATGAAGTGTAAGTCACAACAACAGACAGATAAACAATTTAATTTAATCCACTACTCTTGACAACACTGTGACACTCACATACATATAACACTCTATGAGAATATCTTAAGGAGTCACTGATAACTTTTCAAATAACAATATGTATTCATGGTTATCATAAAGGTATATGTGTCCTGATTCAAATACAAAGGAACCAGGAATCACAATCAATTTTAATTACAAGTATATGTACAGAATTTATCAATATGAATATTGTAGTGACATATATTATTAAAATATCCTATGTGTGTCAGTTGTTTAGTAGTAATATGAGGTAATACTGGTTTTGTTTTGTTCAAGCTCTGTTGGTATTTGTCATCATGACTTCAATAGTTTGTCTTTTGGGACTAGTATTGGAGATGTTCTCAGTTCCTGATATTAAGACAATTAAATTCCCCTCTGAATGTTATTTTTACAAAGTCATTTCAAGATGAGGGGACATAATGTTGAGCTCAGCTGGCCAAATCAGCTTATCTTGCGTGATGGCGGCAGGAAAGGACTCCTCTGCTCGAATTCTCCTCTGGGCTCTGGAGACACCTCACTGATAGCTAAATGGACCAAGGAGTATGCTGTCCGACTCTGGATTCAGCAAAGCTCTGACCAGGTGCTGCTCAGTACCATCAAGACCACGGTCCCTGAAAACAAGAAGGATGTACCTTCTACTTCATAACTAATTGATACTCTAGTTCTACACTGAGCACAATACAACACAAACATTGAGTTCAGAGCGTTAGGCCAACTGTCAGCTTCATCTGAAATACTTTATACCAGTATTTACCTCCTTAATGGTTACCACGCCTCTGCACTTCCAGCATTATTTCTGTCTAATCAATCATCCAGGTGTCAGTGTACTATTTGGCCATTCCATGCCGTTTTACTTCCCTCCGACACCCTCTGTTCAGGCTGGAGCATTATAGGCTTTATCTCCTGTTTGCCACTGAACTACACATATATATACAGGCATAAATTAACAATTTACATTCAATTTTCATTAAAAGATACTGAATGGTTCAAGCTTACCACAATTTCATGGAAATAAACACAGATACGTTGATTAGCAATGAATTCTGGCACAATTACTGGCACAAATTCCCATCTGCTTATGTTCCAGGCTTTTATTTAACACAAATATGAGCTGGCTTCAACGCACTGTTGCTTTATCAAGATTATTTGCACTAGTGGTCTCGAACTAACGCTCCTAAGTGAGTATATCAGCGAGTCTAGCCAATGAGGCCACGTTTCGACAAGTGTTTGAAAAAATGTTACCTTTTCACGTCTCCCCTAACAACGAAAGATAGTATTTATAGCCCGACCAATCGTGGTTAGTCTTTCATTTGTTGCGCTCCAATCAATTTGGAGTTTACATGGTAGGCTAATTCTGTAACGTAAGATTTTTTTCAAACACGTTATAAAAAAAATTTTATGAGCAGAAATGATTCCATGCTGTCAGGCATCCCCACTATTTTATTTTGGGTATAATTTATTAATTCCTGGACTATTTGCGTAACGTTTTACATATTCTTTGTCAGCAAGCCCTAAGGAACCCAAATATCCAAATTTAAAAGAGCTACGTGGCTGCGTTCAAAATATGTATTTTCTACCTCCTGTTTCGAAGATGTGCTGTCTGGGTACTGTTATGTTTTCAACCGTAAACCCATCTATTGTTATCTTTCCTAATAAGCGTTTTTTATGATTTTAAAACCTAACTCTGGGAAGGGTAGTGAATTTATCACTGTCCGTCTGAAAAAAAGTTAGTGCATGTAGTCTTACACGCGTGATGGCAGCATTTGTGTATCGCGCGACGCGTGTTGCATGCGTTCCTGATTTTCAGCCCTCCCTCTCTCTTTATCCTTTAGTCCATCTGTTCGTTCGTTTTGGTAACGCAGTATAATTAATGTTAGGATTAATTTAGGTCATTACGCAGGGTGCCTCTCAATGTTTTTCCAAGAAATACAGCACACGTTTCATTGAAGAAAGCGGGTATAATACAGTAAGCTTTTACTATCAACGTGAAAGCGTTACAATTTGCAGACGAAGCAGAAAACAAGGGGGATTTCGAGTACTGTCATTGTGACAGCACTGTTCTTTACCATTCTTCTTCCTTTATTTATTATATGTATTTATTAGGCCTTATATTTACCTAATAATTTATATATGTGGATTAGAATATTCCACGACAGATATGTTAAAGATCCACAGATTACCATCCCACTTCTCACACTTTCCTTTATACTTCCCTCTGCTCTTCGACCACCAGATATTCCTCCACAGAACCTTTTCTCTTACTATGAATCTCACAGTAGATGCGATCCTGATGCATACTGATCTAGTTATCTTAGTTCATATTCCCTTCATCATTGTTGATGACTTGTACGACTTATATCGCGTTCACTCTATCCCCACACCTTGTCCTTCACATCTATCTTCTACGACTGATGCCGCGAAGCACCCATCGCCAACATACGATTCTCAAACCCATGCACTCGCTATCAACAAGGCACGAACATATTTGGTTTTTGTATCGACAGACAACTTTGAGAGATGTATTGCTATGCCATTTTGATTTTTTACACCAAATCGCCCATTTCATGATACACGTACTTATCACTCACGTATAATTGCATTGTTTGAAAATGATGTTGACAACATAAATGTTATGCACAAGAACTGAGCCACGATGATAAGACAAACGAGATTGCCTGGTTTGGCAATATTTATTAGCATTGTTAGTATCACTATACTGATTTGTCTGCTATACCCTTGTATAAGTACGAAGTTTATAGACGAATACTTTGTAAGAAACAGAGTACTGTTAACACTACTGCTGATGGTGACAACCAAATGAGTCCTCATGATATCACCCAGAAAAGTGTTACTGAGAACATCCCCATGATTACATTTACATCCCCATCCTATCACCAACCCTCTTGTACCCCCGCTAACGCCACTTTGACATGCCTGTAGTAGAACATACTCATTGCAGTAACACTGCATTGCACAGTAGTGATGACCATATAGAGCCCATGATGTTGGGACAGACACGAATATTTCGCAGTGTGCGATACAAGATGTTGATGAAGTCATACTCCCATGAATAACATTGTTATGTTAAAGTTGACCTGCATTTGTACTGACAGCAATTACATTATTAGAAACCATTTCCAATGATTAATCGCTACAGTTGTGACTGTTATTGTTTATCCATTAACCATGCAACTGTTTTGTAAAGTTGAGAGGAAAACCTTGTGCATATTTTTGCTTCACAATTGAAAATTCTCTTGAACAGAAAGGGTTGTTCAGACATACACTTTTTGACAAAAGAAATGACAGTGCAGGTGCATCCTAGACTATTATCAGTCGCGCACAATTCACTGACGACATTCTTATCCACATACATTCCCACTCACTTGTTTCGGTGGAACAGTGTTACATTTGTTGACTGATGGCTACATAATTTTTTGTGAAAGTCAAATTTAACTATAGAACAGGTTATTACAAAAGATGCGATTACTCTGTACGTCTTTATGCCTGACAGTGAGCTGTCATTGGCAATAGATGTTTTAAGACATCAAATGTCTTCTGAAAAACCGCTGACCTCAGTGACAGAAGAGATGTCGCTTTATACTTGTGTATAATAACTTGTCATAATGTTTGAGGTTCATTGAACCCTATTGAGTTTTGTGTTTGGTTCACTGTATTGGCACTGAGATAGGTTCAAGTTTAAACAAGTCATATTGTAATGACATGTGAATAATTTAACGTTTATGGACATTGTCATGAAATTTTTAGTAACATTGTTGTTAACACCCCACAGTTATGAATTTTTTTGATGTTATTTACATTGTCATGAAACATTTTATAGGAGCCTCTACTAGCTGGTGATAACACACAAATATTTTTGGAAGAAAGCATGTACTTCGACAAGTATACTTAAGATCCCTCGATTTACGAATTTATTCTCTGATAGCACGTACACCTACGAGAGCCCCCGATTTACGAGAAAAAAAATTCCAATAGTGAATTTTAGGAATTTGGATTTATATTTTTGATAGAACGCAAATGTCTCCTTACAGGATACATGTGTGTAGCCCCGGACTCTATGTCACCGGATGGCCTACTACTGAAACCATAGCATCATTCGTGCTAATTATTATCAGTTAGATTAGGAAGAATAGTAACGAGGTTTTATTGAAATAGACTCAAGATGCGCGGTTATCAGATTGAGACTGAAACTAGGTTAAATAGTGACTCAACGCTAATATTTGGCGGCAGTTGCTCAGCAACCGATGACGTAAATCGGAATAGCCGAGACAACCCATCGGTGGGCAGGTGAGATCCAATGAAATAAATAAAGATATATTAGAGTCTAATGTCGGCAAACTTTTAGTAGTGTCGTGCCGAAGTAATGTTGCAAAGTCACTCAGCGTGCCAACCTAAGTCCATCATATTTTTATATACAACAATTATTGAAACAATTTAAAAATGATCTTGTATTAACATGTTTCCGATAAATTAAATAACTATTCTATTCTTTGTAGATTATTCAATATTTTAATATAAATAGGAACAAATATCAATACAAATATTATGTTTTGCAAAATTTAAGTTCTGAACACATTAGTTTGAAATTTTATAATAAAATTGCCATATGTATATTTTGTTAAGACAGAAAGTCCAATAGTTTGAAGAACAAAACAATTAAACAAACCAAACATAAAACACGTTATTAAAATTTTAATATGAGTAATCATTGATTATTATTGATCTGAGTCATTAATCAATTAATGGGACCAGTGTCCTTGCTTCTCCTTGGTTAATTGTTCAATATCAGGTGTGTGTTTTGTCAATTTCAACTTCACACAGGCTTCTGAATGCACAAGTGTTAGGCGACTTCTCTGTGGAATTAAAACAGCTTTCATGTGTGAGAAAATTTGTTCTCATGTATAAGTTGACCCAAAAGCCGAAAGTAGAGCAAATGCATTTTCTTCAAACAGGTGAACGCTTGAGGCAGGGATGTCCAGCAGTTGAGGATGGCAGCTGACTTTTCCAAGCAGCTTCCTTCAAGAGTTTTTCGCAATTCTACAAATTTTATCGTCCATAACTCTGATGCTTTGAATTCGATGTGATGCATTTCAAAATTGTCAACTTCCATCCACTCGAAAAGAGATAGGTCAAATGGGATGTTAGTATGATCAATTAAGTCGGGCTTGATGAGGTAAGAAAACATGGGCCCGTGAATTTTGAAGTCTTGACCTCGTTTAGCAAACTCTCCTTTGAGCGCTTCAACGTACTTCTGAAGCTCATCTCTGTTGACAGTAAATCGATTTGAATGAGCCTTTACGTTTGGAAAGTACTTGTATGTGTTAGTGGTAATATCTCTGCAAAATATGTCTAATTTTGACGCAAATCCTTTCCAGTGCTCTAAAAGATCAAGTATTGTTTGACCCTGCCCTTGTAAACGCAAGTTTAATTCATTCAGATTTGTAATTATGTCAGCCAGAAACATCAGCTTGCACAGCCAGTCCTCGTCATTCAATTCCGGGAAATGTTGTTCCTTTTCATCAAGAAACACCTTGATGGCTTCTAGACATGATACAAATCTGTTCAAAACATTACCTCGACTAAGCCAACGAACATTGCTGTACAGCGGGAGGTCCGCATATGCGCTCTCCATTTCTTGTAGAAGAGACTTGAATTGCCTGTGGGTCAATGAAGAGCGAGAAACTATGAAGTTAACTATCTTGACAACAGTTTCCATTACAGAGTTCAAGGATAGTGACGAAATCTTCGCATACAAACTCTCCTGGTGTATAATGCAATGGAAGCTCAATACTTGACGTCCAATACGATCCTCAAGAAGTTTAACAAATCCTTTGTTCTTTCCAACAAATGCAGGGGCGGCATCAGTAGTAACACAGAATATTTTATTCATGTTAATGTTCTGATTTTCGAAATAGCTTACAAATGCAGTCATAATGTCTTCTCCCTTGGCTGTACCATCAAAAGGTATCAAGCAGCACAGTTCTTCATAAATACGGTCGTTGTCACAATATCGCGCAACTATAGCTAGGCGCGCCACGTCATTGACATCGACACTTTCGTCAAGAGCGACACTAAATACAACAGCTTGTTGTAACCCGGTTGTTTGTTTTAGCGTTACATTTTCAGACATATCAGTTATGCGCCTCTCGATTGATCTCGCAGAAGCCGGTATTTCTCGAATCTGAGACAGTGTTGTTTCTTTATTTGGTAAATCACTAAACAAAATTTCAGCACTGCTCAAAAAAGTTTCTTTGATGTATTCTCCATCTGTGACAGGTTTGCCCTTCGAAGCCACACACTGTGCAATTTTGTAACTACATTCGGTAGCTTTATTTTTGGTTCCAATTACTTGACTAAAAATACTACTTTTTTTTTTTTTTGTAGCCAGAAACAGCCATTTTTATGGCTTCACTTTTCTCCTCAGAGTTTTTAAACATGGACTGATGTTTGGTTTGATAGTGTCTTTGTACACTTGACGTACGGCACAAGACAATTTCATAACATAAAGCACAAACAGCACGATCCTTTTGTTGTATGAATCCATATTCGTTTGTCCAAAAGTCTTGAAACGAGCGTGTATCAAGTTTTTGTTCTTTTTGATTCATTTTAACGGCACCGTATTACTTAATAATAACACCAACTTTTGTGTTGCGGTCAACGGACTGTACGGGCATGAGTATGCGACAGCCGAGAGAACTGTAGAGGTGGTGGTGGTCGGGAGAGAGGGGCAGGATAGGACGGAAATATAACTTCGTCGAGGTCAGTCATTGTTGCTCCAAACTCACACTGGGAGTCAAAAACTGCGAGCGAAAACGAAATAAATATGCTCGTCCAGGCGCTAGCCAGACACTATTGCGTAATTATGATATTACGTCTCCGCTTGCCCGTCAAAATTTGCTTGGGATTCTTTTCAAGAATCTCATCCTGCAAACTA
Source organism: Oreohelix idahoensis (assembly GCA_024509875.1). Taxonomy (NCBI): domain Eukaryota; kingdom Metazoa; phylum Mollusca; class Gastropoda; order Stylommatophora; family Oreohelicidae; genus Oreohelix; species Oreohelix idahoensis. The sequence continues at coordinate 128,859 of JAMPIV010009423.1, read as the reverse complement.
CGGTAGCAGGTAGACGCCAGACTAGCGGGCGCCGCAAAGTATAACCACTCCCCTTGAAATTCGTTGAAGAATGTTTGTTCTCGGAAACGGTCCGTAAAAACGAAGACTTGCGTGCAGTATAGTATGATCAGGCCTTTAGTTTTCATCAGATCGCACATTCTTACCTCCAATGTCTAAAAACTTTCGTTTTGAAAGGTTGTAAAAACAGGTATAGCTTTAAAAGAATTATATGCTTCTATTTAATTAAAAATTCAATTTTTTTTTTATGAGATCATATTCTGTACAGTATTTTAATTCACTCAGCGTGTCATTGAAAATCGTTCCACGTGCCACGCTTGGCACGCGTGCCGTAGTTTGCCGACCCCTGTAGTAGACTGTCCAATAAAAAGGCTGGAAAAAGCCCGCACCACTTTTGCGAAGGCAAACCTCGAGATCAGAAATCAGTTGATCCCCAAAAGCCAGTCTGTATATATAACTGCTGGTCTTGAAGTTTTCAAGATATCAACTCTGTAAAGCAGATAGCTTTCTTTTAATATGTTGGAAATTCTTATGTTCCAGTAAGTACAGCTTCGAGTGACTTGTTTCATTTTCAGAAATAAAACTTGGTTTGGCCAGAAATGCCTAACTGTACAGATAGCGAACTGAACTTATAAGGAATGAAGCGGAGTTCGTAAATGTCAAATTTAGCTACAAATTAAGAAGAAAAGATAGAGGCTCTACTGTCAATTTGCTACTAAGTCGGATAGATCACTTGAAGCAAACGCAAAGGAGTTAAACAGAAATAATTACCCCAACTTGGATAGGCTGCAAAGAGAAGGTAGCCAATAAATAACCAGTACCAAGACACATTTTGTTTGAGGATTGTTTTTAAGAAGATGTATGCATATGACTTTGCTTACTATGGATTTGTAAATACATGTGAATAAATTGTTTTATTGGATCTAGAGGACTTGCTTAATTACCTCATGTTGAAGAGTTTTAAAGTATATAAGGAACAAAATAGTATGCTAATAATTGTCACACAACACAAAACATCTGTAACAGTGTGGCCTACTACGTCGCTACAACTGTTAGTCTTATAGTAAAGTACTTATGAATGACTAGTTAGAAATAAATAACACACTAGTCAAGAATCAATGACATCATCAGTCATGGCACACATGAACCCATGATGTCATCAAACCTTGTGTGGCCTCCATACAAGTCAGACCGGAAAACATTTAGGTTAGAGAGAACCTTGAACAATGGTTGGTCATCCTTATTTAGAAACAATAATTTTAGACTAGAGGTTTCGTAGTTAGTTAGGTTAAAGATTATTTCAACAGTCAGCTAGGCCCCAAAACCAATCATAAGAAGGTTTCCGGTCTTAACTCCAATAAGAAATATTTCATCCGGCAAGCCATAGTACCGGACTAGTATAAAGACTGATGCATCATAGTAACCAGTCAGAGCTTGAGACAGTTATCTCAGAGCTAGAGTCAAACCAACATAAGGCGTTCTCTTTCGAGGTGTGGAGCAACATGGCGCATCCCCTACTGAGAACACAAAGCCTTTGACTTATACGGTTAGGACAAGTATATAACCGTCTAGAGATCCACTACCAACCAGGGTTATTTAGTGAACCAGCACTAACCCCTGCTAAAATTATATTGTGGTTTACTCCACGATTCGTAAGTTCGATCTAGTTTTAATCAAAGTCTCGTTCGAATTTTAATTTAGCTAGGGTTTCCACAGTGTATAGATAGACATGCCATGAAACGACTACTGAAGAGCCGTAAACCTTTTGCCATCGAGGCTAAAGCTGGCAGTTTTTCCTTTCCTCCCCACCAGAAATAAGCTTGGAGCTGCCACTTTTTACATGGAAACAAAATGAAATAAAGGATATCTTGTATAACTACTGAGACATATCAAATATACTGCACTATTGAAATTTTCCTTGACTATTAAAGTTGGTGTTTATAATCAACCCTTCAAATTCGGTTTTAAAACTACAAAAGGCCCTTACGAGATTCCTGATTACCTGGATTGTTCCTTACTTCTGGAAGCAACACTGTAGCCGCATATACTGTGGTTTTCTTCAGAAATAGACTATACCAGTAACAGAAAGAGGCACAGATTAACATAAAATAAATTCTTATAAGAAACAGAAGATATTAAAAAATCTTGACACAGATTTCTAACTAGGCCGGCTTGGCTTCGATAACGCGAAGCATTAGTCATGTGACCCCCAACCAATGGTAAGGCTCAGTTATTTCCCCGGGAGGAATCAGAAGGAAGCCATCAGCAGTCGTGAATTTAGAGCGGTCTAAGGAAAGACATGTTCTTTCCTGCTCAGTGTAAATTCCAGTTAAGGAGATCAACTTCACATAAAATATGCAGTCGTGTATATTCATTCATTAGTTGGAAGTGTTTGTGAATTCCTTAATTCAGTAAGTACTGTCAAATCAAATGCTTATAACTGTTAGAGCTCACGGTCCCAACCCAAGCAGAGCTACGTTCGAAGATATGCAACAATGAAAACCCAAGGGTATAGGCCTATTTGAAGGAAATGTCTACAGAGGAAAGTCTTTAAGTTGAGAGAACATTTAGGAATACCTACGAAGGCTGAGTGGCTCAATATATGACAAAATTGAAGAGATGGAATAATGTTGTTGAGCCTAGAAAATATAATAAAACGAAAGAACACTTGAAGGATAGAGGAGCCACGCCATGTTTTTGCAAGTTAACAAGTTGAAAAGATTTAAGGACATAAAAAGGAATATTGCAATCCGTGAAATACACACATCTATTATACTTGTTCATTGCTGTAGAGATTGCCATTATCCAAGACCGTGTTGCATTTGCAAAATAGTTTATTTGGTGCCCGTGCCAGTCCTCTTATAAAGAGCAAAGGAGCAAATAAGCAAGTGAAGGAATATTAAACCACTAAAGGCCATCGCCAGGAAAATGTACAACGATCTTTTACCCGTAAGGAAAATGGACAGGTCTACTGACAATTTCTACACCACAGAGTACAAAGTAACATATGCGGACGCAAAATTTACATTGTTCCTTATCAGAGACAACGGAAATATTATCAGAGGCGTATCTCTCCATTCCTCCCCCTACAGTCATACCCAAACTGCGCCAATCATTACCCCCACGTTTCTGACATGTCGGAGAAAATATTGTTGAAGAGAGGTTATCCACAACAATACACCCCAAGGATGCGTCCCTCTGTTGAAAATAAAAATTGTTTCTGCCCAGGCGGATATCAACGTCCTTATGGTACAACGAAATCTACAGTAACAAACGCGGATGCGAAACGTTACACTATGAACACTCTGAGAAATCTGCCACAATACCCACGTGACCTATGGCAGAGCCAAAGGTATCCGACCCAGATCATGTACGGTTCAAATCCCAGTAACAACCACTTCTGTACACCACCGAGAAAACCACCACACTATCGCTACAAAGACACAGAGAGCAAACTGCGTAAACAATCATCGTTCCCGTATTATGAATCGACATCCAGGCATACGACACCAGTCAAGAAACACTGGGACACATTGAACAGAAGAACAAGTCGAATGACTGTACGAAATTTCATAAATGAAGTCAAAACAAGAAAAAATTGGGAGTTTCGTAACATAACATCTAGGAACGGACAAGTTTGCCTCCTAACAACAGACGGATGGAGAGCACACATCGGTCCCATAACACCAGGAAAGACAGCCAAGACATACCAACAAGTAAATTTAGCACAATCAACTCCTTGGAATACTCAACCCAGGCCAACAAAACAAGTACCAACAACAAATAAAACCAAGTTAATTTGTGAAAAAACTACGATGGTCTGTGTGGCAACACAAACAGAAGTTCCCAAGTCGGTAAACAAACTTAACCGCCCCGAGCAATCAGATCATGAAGAAACTATACCCAAGCAGATTGTTTAACCGTATACCAGCAATCTTTATGGGGACGAAACGGAACAAGACATGAGAGAAGACAGTGTCGACCTCAGTACAGTTTTGTCAGACCCCAACGAACAATATGACAGATACATGGTAGAAGCATATGAACAAGAAACAAATATTGATTTACCAGACACAGCCAGTTCTATTGAAACCAGTGATGCGGATAGCACCTTATTAGTACCAGACTCCAAGGTACATAATGACGACACAATGTCCTGTGTATCAGACTCAGATAGTGGTATCGAGTAAATATTCAGCATCCCACCAGTACAGGTTCACACCACAGTTGAATCGTTTTTTCCTGAGCCTCACGAATCGCCTCCTGTGGCCACATTTGTAGAACTGCCACAACCGCCAGTCATGTCACCTCCAGCCACACATTCCCAGGCTACATTGCCATCATCACTGATTTCCTCTGCGCCCCAACAATCAGTCAATGTCATGTCACCTCCAGCTACAGTACAACCATTGACGTTTTCTTCAGTTGCCCATCAACCTCTCAACGTCAACAAAACCATCTCCAGTACTGTACCTACTGTGCCCACTGTCAACAACGCTATCTCCAGTACTGCGCCCACTGTAAACAGTGTATCGTCAGGTGAAGAAAATGAGTTAGAATGCACGGAGAAGCGCAAAATGGTGGAAAAGTTGGGAAAAGAAGTGAGAGAAGAAGTGAATGACACGAGTAAGAGAATGGTAAAAGTGGTTGAACCAAGCATGGACGAGTTGAAGAAGGAAATAGAAGTCATCCTAACACAGCCTGGATGTGACGAGTCACGAAGAACAGTTTGGATATTGCTAGAAGAAAAATATCGGACACAGTTTCTAGAGATAAGAATTGAATTAGATATGGTTATAACGAAAATGTTAGATGACAGAAACGAGAAGAGATGGAGAGAGCAGGACAAACGTGATCGAATGCAGAGGAGAAATAGAGGAAGAGGCAAATATAGATATTGCTAAGATGAAGGAGTTAGAAACGCTTAAGGCGAAACATATACCTGCCTCAAAACTGACAGATGTTCCAGCCATGCAAACCCCAACCACAGTGAAACCATCACCGCAATCAAAAGATGTTAAGCCATCACCGCATTCGTCAATGTCCTCAGTGCCCCAACAATCAGCAAATGCAGTGTTGCCTACCACACCCATCACTACTGCTACCCAATATGATGCTCGCCTATCCAGTCGGGACATTGCAAGGTTAGAGATGGTGAAGGAACTAGCAAAGCTATTCTGAAAAACACGCCCAAGTGTTTATGTGTTCGCCACCCCGAACACGGTCCACGCAAATGTGCACTCATTGATTAACAAATGCTCTAACTTTCCCATGTACTCTATTTTCAGTTTTTGACAATTCAAATGACTTGCTTCCAGACTAAGATGTCAAAGCCTCACTGAGAAAGTTTTTTTTTTCCAGCCTTAAAATACTGATGCCCAGAGAACAATCAAGACCAGCCCACGGAGGATTTTCATTAGACATATTATAGTTTTGTGAAATAAAAATGACAAAACAATTGATAAGACACGGTGTTACGAGTTTACAGACATTATTTAGTTACAGACATATTCTTAATGTTGAGAATGTTAATGTACAACCCCACCTTTAGCACCTGTGTCACACAAATTCTGTTGTAACATTGATCTCTACTCTTGAAACTGATCATATTCCACGCTTCATTCACTAGACTTCTTGTCCTTGCAGCTCCAGAGTTCTGTAATTTCGCATCTTAGTGCATTTTCATGCAGGCACTTTACACCAGTAGTTTTTTCTTACCTCATACTAATATTTCTTTGATCTCAATTATGCTAAACTCCTTTATATCTATCACCTTGATCAATCATACTGTTCCTACTATGACATCTGTTAACAGCATATAATTCATACCCAAAACTAGTATTGCATGTTATGCTATCTTTCTCCACAGGATTATTTATTTTTCCAATGTACATTATTATTTTAGACCCAGATGTATATTAGTACTGTCAAGATTTTAAACATTCTCCAAAAGAGATTCCATATCCCAACCTTGACTCTCTATAGTAAGATTCTCTTCACTCCACTGTTACTCATCTTTGACTTACTATTTTTCCATTCCACTATATTGAGACGACATTCTAGACTTGTGATCTTTTCAATCCCAATCATATTCATTCCTCGGAATTACAATCATGTTGTAATCAGGAGATCCTTGATGTACCCTTTCCTCGCCACTTATTGACAACAGATACTGCTACAATATTCATTCTATTCTAACCTAAACTATTACTTGCAGCCCTATTGGTTAGGACTTACTATTAGGAATATTGGTAGTAGCTAGAATGTTTAGTGGATTGATTTTTATCATTCTTTCGTACTTGTGATACAAACAGAAAAGAAAATGAAATGTAAAACAGAAAAGAAAATGAAATGTAAAACAGAAAAGAAAAGAAATCACAGGAAAAGAAATCACAAGAAAAGAGAAAAGAAATCACAAGAAAACAGAAAAGAAATGGAAAAGAGAAAAGAAAAAGAAATCAAAAAAGAAAAGAAAAGAACTGAAAGACAAAAGACATAAGAGAAAAAAAAAATATAAAGAAAAAATTTTGAATGTTTTTATAGAATGTGTTATATCTTTATATGCCACCCTCACACACTTTGATGACACTGATTGACCATTTGTTGTGCATTGCTTCACAAAGGATGATGGGCCAATGCCATATAACATTGACTGCCCTGACATTAGCAGCTGACATAGAAGAAAAGAGAGAAAATAGTCACAACATATCAGAGGGAACAACTAGTCTTTGTTCACACCGCCTCTGCCAGTCATACCCCTGTCAGAAAAATATCTGCACATAACAATTATGCAGAATGACACCCCAACAGTATTCTGTTGATACTGTACGAGAATATGCATTTGTATATGCTGCCCCAGATTTGAACACCCCATACCTGATACCACTGATGGCACATGAGATGAGGAAGCAACTGTTTATGTATGATGAAGATGCAATTTCCTATTAGGGTGAAACTTTATGTTGTCACAGCTGAGATTTTGTTGTAATGTTTATGCACAAAATCCCCCACATTAACATTGGAGGAGCAATAATTTTAGTCTTTCGTGGTTACGAGATAAGACAAGGATATAATGGAATATTTTATGAATACCATGGACATGGAACAAATCAGAGCAGATGATTGCTGCACATATGAGGACCATATTTGAAGTCATTATTGAAGGATTATCAGTAGACAAGAGACAAATAGATTATGATAATCCCATGGAACCACAGGTACTAAGGACACAAAATGGAGATTAAATAATGGAGAAAAAAAATAATGACTGAATAATTACTACGCCCAGAGGTAAGGGAAATAGAGATACATCCGCATTTTCGGAGAAGATATCTCTTTGATTTTTGCTCATTGCCTTTGTAATATGAACATTGTTGTATAACAAATGACTATTCCTTATCACGAATTACAGAATGTTGTAAGATAGTTGAAATAAATTGACAATTTAATATACTCATAACATACCCAGAATTACAGAAAAAAAAATACATGATTGATGAAATTGGACGTACTGAGATCTGCTCACCCCGAGGATATTGGATAAAAATAATGTTATCCCAAGGACAGACATGTCACAGATATATCATGGAGATATTATGACATAAGAAAAGAATACCTAGATTGGAAATGCAGCAAACTTTGTCAAGGACACCATGAAATAGACCCCCCGCCCCACACTTAAGATAACTGACGGACGAGATTTTTGAATTATAAGTACCATAAGTCACCCATCTGGCTGTAGTCAGCGGATGTTACAGGCACCACATAACTCTGACTAACCTTCGACCAGCGAAGGCAGAGTTGGTGTCGAAATTTTGCACATATGTAAAAAGACATGTTTTTGTTCATGTTGTGGTAAAGTCTAGACATTTGTGTTAATGGTTCCATAAATGATTAGTTGATATATTGTTGATAAATATTCGCAGATATAGTACATAGACAATTAATAAGGCTGTATTTCCAGTACAGAATAAGAGGAATAGGAAGGATCCACATTTTAAATATTGGAGCACCATGAGCGATGAATTGGACTTATAGAGAAAATGGAAATGGTACACTGTATGCAAGGATAACCATAAATAATATGGATAAATAGTAGTCAGAGTGCCAGGAACTTTGTCTTATAAGAATATTGTAGATTCCTCACGATCAATTGAATATTTTCTCTTCCCTTCTATTTCACATGGCTATTATACAATGTTGCAAATATGTTACTTTCATAAATTGCAGAGTAGTTATATGTCAAATAATAGCAATAGTCTAAATCAGGAAAAGACCCACATAGGTAACAATGTGCTGACAGGACGAGGATACAGTTATGAATAATTGGACATACCAGAATCATTTTGGACAGGATCACTACAAGATTTATAACTCATATAGACATTAGAAAAATATAATAAATAACATAGCACATTTTAAAAGAAAATATCGCACATTCTCTACAGTGATGAAGAATTGAAATTGCAAGCCATGATTATTAGAATAACAGGAGAAAATAACTTAAATTTTTTGGGTTACTTGAAGCTTTAGGGTATTGAACAAATGACAGGAACAGAAATAATACTACACCCTGCCTCTCATAATATATGTCCAACATGTACTTGGATTATGCTAATGCAGTTGATTTACACAAATAAGATATTTTATTGTTCATATTTCCCAATGTTGCCACTTCCCATATTTTTTGAGTGATAATTGCATGAATATTGAAAATCTTGTTGACCAGTGTTGCCAATTTTAAAAAAATGTTGTAAAATGCTGGATAGTTAACAAAATTTTTTTTGAAGTTGATGTCCATACCTCAGTTTTTATATAGAAGTTGATCTCATATAGATATAGGAACCCAGGTTTAGGAATTAGTTTAAATTTTTCCGAATCATTTTTGGACTTAGAAAATTTTTTGAAATTTAAATTTTTCTGAACATTTTTTTTGAACTTAAGAAATTTTTGGGATAAATTTTTTAAGATTTGATAGTACTCAAATGTCTCCCTACGGGATACATTTGCAGGGCCCCGAGATCTGTATGTAGCCACGTATACTGTGATTTTCTTCAGAAATAGACTATACCAGTAACAGAAAGAGGCACAGATTAACATAAAATAAATTCTTATAAGAAACAGAAGATATTAAAAAATCTTGACACAGATTTCTAACTAGGCCGGCTTGTCTTCGATAACGCGAAGCATTAGTCATGTGACCCCCAACCAATGGTAAGGCTCAGTTCTTTCCCCGGGAGGAATCAGAAGGAAGCCATCAGCAGTCGTGAATTTAGAGCGGTCTAAGGAAAGACATGTTCTTTCCTGCTCAGTGTAAATTCCAGTTAAGGAGATCAACTTCACATAAAATATGCAGTCGTGTATATTCATTCATTAGTTGGAAGTGTTTGTGAATTCCTTAATTCAGTAAGTACTGTCAAATCAAATGCTTATAACTGTTAGAGCTCACGGTCCCAACCCAAGCAGAGCTACGTTCAAAGATATGCAACAATGAAAACCCAAGCGTATAGGCCTATTTGAAGGAAATGCCTACAGAGGAAAGTCTTTAAGTTGAGAGAACATTTAGGAATACCTACGAAGGCTGAGTGGCTCAATACATGACAAAATTGAAGAGATGGAATAATGTCGTTGAGCCTAGAAAATATAATAAAACGAACCAACACTTGAAGGATAGAGGAGCCACGCCATGTTTTTGCAAGTTAACAAGTTGAAAAGATTTAAGGACATAAAAAGGAATAATGCATCCTTGAAATAATACATTGACTTTTTATACTTGTTTATTAATGTCAACATGCCATTATGCAAGAACCTGTTACCATTTGACTTAAACCAGTTCCTGTTGAGAGTTGAATAAACATTTGTTTCATTTAACACAAAGGCTGTTGAAGAATCATATGCTTGCAGTTGGCCATCATACACATTAATTAATGTATCATATAAAAGCAAATCGCTACAGGTGCAACATAAATAAAACCCATCTGCTCTAACAATAAAACATCATAGAGGATTATCCCCGAACCTGGTTAATTCCCGTAAGACTGTGAGAGAGCAATCACCAACTCTAGCAGGCAAGCTAGTATCTAAACCTAACACTCTCGACATAAACAGCAACCCCCAATTCCCTGCACCCAGCCACAACATCTCTGGTGTGTAACCAGTCTTCCACAGAAGAATTACAGTAAAGAAAGTCTTGTGATTATTCCCCTTAGCACAAGCGATCTACAGATTTTCCTCCCTTTTCACAAAGGCACTGTCACACTAGAAGTGATTCACTCCCGTGACACATCCTCCTTCCTCCCCCGGTTCACATAAGAGACAGAGCTTAAACTAAGAGAAAATTAGATCACCCTCGACTGGTTGTGAGGCCCAGCGCTTATGATTGAATAGCTCTGATTAGTTTAATGAATGTTAGCGTGGTGGCCGCTCACTGGAAGATCTGAATGACGTGATTTGAGTTTACACTCGTTGACTCATGTCATTTTCAAGATGTCCAATTACGACTGAATACCCAGTTTACAAAAGTGATGTACAACCACGCTAACAGGTGCAGCGCTAAGCGGAGTATACCTTTATAATTTCCGTCATTCTAATACACTCTGGAACTAAGAACGATAATTTAACTAACTGTAGCAAAATCTGTGAGATAATCGCTTATTTCAGTAAGATTTTAGCCCTATGATGAATAAATACACCAGCCCTCAGGTGTCTGACTGGTTTCATCTTCACCGCCAGTAGGGCGATGCCTTTTGTGCAGTGGGAATACTAAGAAAATGACCCGCCGTAAAAATCTAACACGCTTTAGTTTTGGTTTCGAAAACGTACAATAAACATTTTAACATCTCGCCGATCTGCTGCACGAAACGGGGGAAAAGCTTGTAATTAACGACTTGCCAGAACTGTGAGACCAAACTGGCGTTTGAATTAACGTAATATGTTAACTTTAACACTAACATTTGTAATAATTCGGACATTTCACAGTAGTAAGAACGAGACGATTGTAATAATTAACGCAAAACACTACCAAAGTTTTGAAAAAACCCCTCTTCGCTCTGCACGCGGTCTCTTTAATATATACACGCTGTGGGCAAATCCAGCAGAGGCAAACACACAGACAATTTTTAGTTCCTCCTAGCGGTAATATTCTGACGTCACTCAAACTAGTTGGTTTATTTGAATAGTGAGGTAAATGTTAGAGACAGGGGGGAGATGACCGACTTGTGTAAAAAGTTAATTTTAACGATTGACAGTGACAAAATTGAAAATCTAAACCATACTGAAACTGACCATAAAAATCATATGGTAGTATAGCTTAGAGTCCCCTGAGCAAAAATATATTTTTAAAAATATGGTAGTCCAAGTATTAGCCAAGTTATTGAGAAAATACTAAATGTCTAAGAACGTTTGGCCGGACAGACTGTTTTTCTTGCTTGTTACACATAACGTTGGTGGGGACGCTAGTTTAGAAAAAGAGGCATTGTAGTAATTCAAATTCTATTGGTTGGTATAAGAGTATAGGAGTAAAAGAAGAGAGATAGGAAAAATGTTAACTAAAACGAAACATCTTTTTCTATTGGCATAACTAAAGCAGACTGACCAATGGACTACGAGGCACATAGTTTGTTTGGAATTGTTGTTTTTTTTTTCAAACTAAATTCAAAAAGATGTAGTAGTGCCTGCTTTCATTGGTCGGCTCTAATAGATATTGGCAAGAGGCATAGTGGTCTCGTGGCCATTTGACTAGAAAATTTTATTCAAACAACTACGTTGAGATCAGATGTGATAACTTGTAAAATTAACTACTAAATTCACTATCTGGACGGGGCAGAACAAAACTGAGGCCATATTCTTTGCCAGTCAACGTTATTTGTGACATATTTCTTTGAACTAGTGGTAAGAATGCTTTATGTATTTACATGCTTGATTAAAACTGAAAAAGTCAGATACTGCTGTGGAAAAGTGAAGGACATGCCAGAAGCAAACATTATTGAGTCCTCACATTGAACTGTATTTGACTGTTGCATATTATTATGATTTTGTATTAATATTTTGTATTGGAAATGTTAGGAAGCCTCTGTGTTCTATGAACACTTTTCAACATGCCTAGAGCGTTTATAAGTTAGAAAAGAAAAGAAAAAAATCATATAAAAGGAGATGTGGTTACTCCACGTTATTGCATTGAAGCCAACTATGTAAAAGTACAGTAGCGTATCTGCCATAGGGACCTGTGGTGTGGTCACAGAAGGGTGTGAGTCATAAATTAGGGGCTGATGCACATGAATGCACAAGAGGCTGACCCCATACTGTCATGTATATATAGGGATAAGAAGTTGTGATCAGGTATGAAAAGGCCGGGGTGTCTTTTTATTGCAGAGTTTTTATTTCCTGTTACCATCCGGTGACAGGAAACCTGATGAGTGGGTGTAAAGTCTCCATTATAAAGTTTAAGCTGTCAGCTGATAGCCTGAAGGAGCTTGCGTGTGGGTGCTGATCTACATTGTCTCTACATTGATATACTGACTTATATTCGACCTACCAAGAATCCCAGGTGACACGTTATCAGCTGGGACCTCTGACATTTCATCCTAAGAAACTAGTTCCTATCAAAATAACATTGAATTATATGGGGCATGATGAAAACAACAGCTCCTCATAACAAATGACAATCACTAGCAACTATTAAAGTTTTAGTCTGTGAATACACATACAGGAACTCTATATTAACAATATATTCATAGGACAAAGAGTCCATAATTTTAGTTAAAGCATTATATGTAAATATATTTCCTCATTTTCAAAGATCTGTCCAAAAGAGTTGGCGGGACAGGCAGATTAAATTGTATAAAGAAAAAAACATTCCAATTTTAAAAGAAAACTTTAACCACTGTCTTATTCATTTTTTTATAGTGAGTTAAAGTGTATTGTGTTGATGTACCATCATCTTCATTTCACTACTAGACACTAGAGACATCATACACCAGCCACTAGAATCAAAATACGGACTGTGTGAGATCTAGGGAGGTAGCGTTAGGTTCCCTGATACAATATATCATCATCATCATCATTCTTTTTATAGTCAGGGACCTACATGTGCTTGACCTCACACAGTTAACACAGACACAACTATCTTTCTTGCTAGGTATAACATCTTAACCTCCCCAGCAAAAATTACATTTGCTACACTAACATACGATGGAACTAAGAACGATAACTAACTTAATATAGACACTAAGAACGATAACTCTACTAATATACGTTGACACTAAGAACGATAACTAACTTAATATACGTTGGAAGTAAGAACGATAACTCTACTAATATACGTTGGAACTAAGAATGATAACTCTACTAATATACGTTGGAACTAAGAAGGATAACTCACCTAATATCCACAGGAAGACAATTGTGATGACCACGTAAGCAAGCTTATCCGGTGTCTGGCACGAGAACGTGTCGATGTAATGACGTAAGTATAATTTCACCACGGTGATGAGAATGAGAAAAGTCAGGTACGAACAGGTGTATGAAAGAAACTTCATCAACGGTGTATTTACAATACGGGATACCTGAGGGTTAGAAGAAAAGATGGTTCATGAGACGATATGGTAATACTGAAGGTCACTGCTGACGACAAACAGATAAATCAGCAGAACTAGAATACGCCCATACGCTGTCCTATACTCCTCGGGGAACCATAAATGTTTGATAAATGAGAAAAATTCGTGAGGCACCAGAAGATCTATGTTAGGTAGAGAAGTTGACTTGACACTTGAATACAAAGCCAATGGTTGAAACTTGGTCATTAATTATTACAATAAAGATAATTACTTATTCCAACAGAAGTAATGAATAGTGACAAGAGAGATTAATACTTAGGATTAAAATAGAGACAATTAATAATGACAATAGAGCAAATTAATAATGACAGTAAAGGTATTTAATCATGACAATAAAGGTAATTAATAATGAAAATAAAAGTAATTAATTATTAAAATAGATATAATAATTACTTATTACATGGGAGATAATTAATAATGACAATAGAGTTAATTAATAATTGAAATACAAGAAATTAATTGATACGATATATGTTTTAATAACTTGTACTCAGATGGAATCTTCAGGTCTTTTCTTCAGTCGTATTAATACACCAGTTGACTTAGTGTAATTTGCTTCTTCAAATGCCTTAGAATGTACCATTTCACTGATAATCGTGATGGCTATGCAGGTAATCCTCAAAGCGGCTCAATGAAATGTGAGGGTTTCAAAGATCGATGGAGGGTAGCACATACGACCCCTTAAAGCATTCATGGGAGACATAAAAATTCTGAAATCAGATGAACGCCAGGCGTGGAGAAAGTTAGCATGTATGGATGAACAAAACAGATGGTGCAGAATAAGCTTGAGACATAAGAAGCCGGTCAATCAGAAAAGGGAAGATACTCGAGGTTACGTTCACGGCACTGTGACGAAATCAGTCGGGCACTTCTTATAACTCTCATCCACTCCGGCAGTATCACTTCATTTCTTCATTGTTCTCATTCAGCGTCCTATTATTTGGCATATTATATGCATCTTCATTATTCTTGCGGTGACCGCTCCCAGACTGTTTACGTTTCACTAAGTAAACGTAGTGTTATCAGGTTAATATGATTATCACGTAAATCAGTCTGGCCATCTTTGAAAGAGACGTCAGTTGTTTGTACAATGTGGTACTGCACGAACACGCAGAGAAAGCAAGATTGCTATTTAAGGAAGCCGCCTGAGGGAAGGGCAAAAAACAGGTGATAATTAGATAATGGTTTCATCTGAGCCATCTCGATATTAATATTGCCGATAATCTGTCTGGGTCGGCAATCTTGGAGGAATGTAATACGCCAGGAAATGAGTTCACAGATTTGTTTGTGAGTTGGCGGACAAATTACAATATTAGAAAGAGGTCACGCGATGGAATTTTAAAATGTAAAATTTTAAAACACGCTGGGAATAATTAAATTAAACACTTCTACCCATATAGTCCACAGCTTTCGATAGGAGTGATTTGAGAGACGGGATAAACAATGGATTTCATTGGAAATTCGTTGGAAGCACAAACTGGGATTTGAACAGATTAAGGGAAATATAATATAGCAACATCGTATACACAAATCAGACTGCATCGCACCGTCAAACTGGCAACTCCCAGAAGCCAGAGAAAGAAGGATCGGACTAAGAATTTCAAGATTACAAAGTGACACATCGAAAGTATTTGGGCAACAATTTTACATATACGTGCACTGGTTTAAAAGGTTAAAATAATTATTATGTTTATTATTCCTGTCATCATCCACTCCATGCTCCATATGTAATTTGAGACTACCTATGCTTTTGGTTCTCCATGAGAAACCCGAATGAAGTAGTCACCAGCTCTTGGTGGTTCATGCAACCATAATTCTATATGCTGAGGCTGCCAGCCTCGTAATAACTTGGACATCTACTATCTGTTTTCACACGATCATAATGCAAAATATATAATTATAAAATGTACAACTTACTCCAAAATATCTTTGGGCAAACAAACTTCTGGCTCAGTGAAATAGCTTCGGCAACTTGGTTAAAATGCCAGTTACGCGTGGTCTGGGGTATTACTTTAACTAGAATCCCATTATGACTTCGCGTTCAGGTTCCTATGATTCCAGGCTTTCCGTATTAGTAAAGGTAGAGTTTTCTTGCTGTCAAAGTTCAGAACATGTTCAAATACGTTGTCCGGTCATTTAAATTAGAATCTTGATTCTATTCCTTATTCTGGCTTGTCTGACTGTCTTCTTGACGAGTTGAATTAGCAGTGTCTTAGACTCAGAATGATGTGATAGATTATAAGCAACAGTCGGCCCATGCATCCACGTTGCTATAATATAACAAGGCTGCAATCAGAAATGTTGCATTTTAACATCTCAAATGCCAAACCAATAGCATTCAACTTACGTATTTTGGTAGGGGCTATCCCACTACTCTCTCTTGGGAAAATGTGATTTTTCAAATGTCATTCCGATTTAAGGTATTCTCTCTTCCGTTGATATTGATCATGTTTACATCTCACCACGTCATAGATCTATCACTGAAAATATCTTTCAAAATTGACAATATATCGTAACTTTTGCCTACGACAAATCTTGCCCGGAAATGATTATATCATTTACCTGCTCCAAATTCCATGAGTTATCTTAAGTGTGTGTCTATAATCCATTACCAGACTGATATTGTCCAACACGTTTTTGTGCAAACAACCACTATGAAGCAACACCTCGGCCAGACAGAAAATATTATCAGTGACAAGACAACTGACGTTCGCCATCCTAGCGTTGTTTACTTATTAATCGGGCACTCCCACTCACTGTCTGGTCGGAAATGTGTTACGCACTTGTAAACAACCTTTCACTCTACAGATACATGAGTTATCACAAGCCACTATTTAACTATGATGGGGGAAGGTGCTAGCTGGTTTACCACTCACCACTAGGGCATTACCACTGTTGTACAGATTTAACTATGACACATAATCTAGCTCGTGTCCACTAAGGTATGACTATACAACAATGGGTGACACAATGAACGAACGCTTCTAAACAGCTAATATCTCTTTAATAGCAAGAACATAACTTGGCCACACACGGCCTAATGAAATGAAAATATACTACTGGACAAAATTTAAGGGCCACCAAGAAAAACTCCACTATGGACCAAATAAATGCAACCAGGTGTAAACAATTTATTACAAAATAAAGTTGATTCATCCGTAGAAAAGATCAGTCAAGTGTTTTTTAATAATGTGTGACTTACTAACAACAAGAAATTCAACTCACTTTTTCACCTTTTGAACTAGTGGGGCGTGTTGCAAAAACCACGAGTTTTTGCAGCAAAAATGGCAATTTTTAATTGATTAGCAAACTGTAAAGACAAGTGAAAATGTCATTTTTACTGAGCTCAGAGAAATGTGTATACATTTCTGTGTGCACTAGGTTAATTTTTTTTAAATGTCCAAAAACTGGGTCACTTTAACCCGCACGTGAAAATTGCCATTGTTGCTGCAAAAATTGGTGTTTTTTGCAACACGCCCCACTAGTTCAAAAGGTGAAAAAATGAGTTGAATTTCTTTTTGTTAGTAAGTCACACATTATTAAAAAACACTTGACTGATCTGTCCCACGGATGAATCAACGCTATTTTGTAATAAATTGTTTACACCTGGTTGCATTTATTTGGTCCATAGTGGAGTTTTTCTTGGTGGCCCTTAACTTTTGTCCAGTAGTATACATATACAAGCAGCAGCTGGGAGACTTTTTCAGGCCATAAATCGAGGATTCCTCAGCAAGAGAGAGGTTGGTAAGAAAGAGAAAGATGGCAGTATAACGCTCCACCTATGTCCCAGTCTTGACATATGGATGCGAGTCATGGGCAATGACTACAACCCACAAAAGCCAGATCCAAACCTCAGAAATGAGGTATCTGAGGAAGGTGGTTGAAGTAACAAGAAGAGACATGGTCCGCAACCAGACGATACGTCAAGGCCTAAAATCCCACCCCCTACAGACCCAAGTAGAACAGTCCCAACTAAGATGGTTTGGCCATGTCTGCAGAATGGGAGAAGATCGGTCGTATAAATACTGCCACAGGGAATGAACATATAATATCAATACGCAAGACCAGGCAAAATGGCTACCTAACACATACGGTGAACTCCGCTCAATGTAGCGGCGAACCAACATGGTACTAACGACCTACGACTACCAAAAGTACGGTGCGGCTTTAATTGTTCCCCGGACAAACTGGTTTGAAACTTCAGTTTCCACAACCGGAAGAAATATAGGCTCTATATGCTTCTGAGGCCCCTGTATTTCTACAGTTTCACCAGTGTACTGGTGGGCTTTCAAACGATGGTGACACTAGAGCTTCGTATTCTTAACCCGGGCCATATAAGCAGTGTACGGTTTGGTTACCAACAGTTACATGTTCTTCGGTGGAGGGATGACTGGGGTTTTCTTGGCATGTTGGGACGTCATGTTTCCCTGCCGACTTCCTGAGTAGGCATGCATCGTTGTAAGGGTCTGTTTTCGGCCTCTTACAGTCCGATGTGAAATGTGAGTCATTTTTGCTTGATCTACACCCTCGTCGTTCAGTTCCCTGTGCTTAATTGCTGTTCTGTTTCGCCTGTTGTATCGTTTTGTGTATTGCATTGTTCGTTGCTTGCACATCGTGGATGGACGATCTATTTGGTTGGGAGGATTATGGTGGAAGCGCTTCCTGGCGGGGTTAATTTCTACCTGGGCGCTGTGACACCTTTCTGCGAAGGTTACCACCTGCTCAATGGTTTCTGCCCCGTGCTCCATCAGGAACCGTTAATGTCAGGAGTGAGCGAGCCCTTGAACTGCTACACGATTATCATTTCCTGTAGCCCCTTATAAGATTCTTCAAAGGTGCTCAGGGATCCCCATTTCTCCAGATACGCTTCCAGTCGTGTAGCAAATTGCTTAAACGACTCGTCCTTCTGTCGCTTAGCATCACGGAACTTGCTGCGAAAAGACTCTGCGTTCAACTACTAACGCTGGAGCAAAGCCTTCTTTAACACTTCGTAGTTGTTTAGTTCCTCTATGGGCATCTTCAGAAAAGCGTTTAAAACTGATCCCCTCAGACCATTTTGTTTTATATTATAAAATAGTTTAAATATTACTTAGTCGTCTCTTGACCTCATTGTTTAATATAGTCTAACTATGCTTTCCACCCACCCTCACTCGAATTCATACAACACAGCAGCCAGAACATATTTAGCATTAGTAATACGGAACGATGTCTTTAGTCAGGCTGATTACAGATGTTGATTACTTACTTTTGACCAGGGCAAAATCAAGTAAAGCACAGACATGATAGGGCAACACACTAGACCAATAGGTATGGCTAACATCAGGTAGGCGAAACGATTGAGGTACCTTAGGAAAGGTACGCCACTGTACCACATCTCTCCTATCTGTGCCTGGCACTGGGGATGGGCTATAAACTGAGGAATAAATGATGCAGGTAAACAAGTGGGAATACAGTAGTGATGATGAAGTAGTGAGAATGAAGTAGTGACAATGAAGTAGTGAGAATGAAGTAGTGAGGATAAAGGAGTGGGGATAAATAAGTGAGGATAATTGTGTGAGGATAAAGGTGTGAGGATAATGGTCTGAAGATAACAGTATGAGTTTAATGGTGTGAGGATAATGATGTGATGATAATGGTGTGAAGATAATGGTGTGAGGATAATGGTGTGAAGATAATGGGTGAGGATAATGGTGTGAGGATAATAGTATGAGGATGCAGATGGGAGGACAAAGGGGTGAATATTGTCACAAACAGGTTGTTGAATGAATGTCAGTACTTATGCTCCGTCTGGAGCTAGAATGTTTATGTACGTTGTGAGTTGAAGTGAGTTAGTGTAAAGCTTGATTGTGTTCATGAATGACAGTAGTAGCAGTCTTGTAGTGTTGTTAAGTTACGTATGCGACTGAGCTGTTAAGAGCGAAGTGGTATCTAAAATCTGGTCAGGGGTGAAAAAGGTCACGTGTTGTAGCGGGCAGTCGAGAGAGACTAGATGTGATAAAGTACATTGATACAGCGATAAAATTATTAATTATAAGTATAAAAGTCAAAATAATATGAATAGAAATAGAAATAGTAAAGTTGTAACGCGTCTTCTTTCCCAGCGCTAGTCATCGCATTGAGATAAGAACGTAGTGTGAAACCTTATTGCCGCGCTAGTGGTATTGGACTTTATAACTTGCCCGTCAAGGGTTAACGGTAAAAATTTTGAAAACGACAAACTTAGTTGTTCCAAGAAAGATAGTAAGAATAAAACAGGGGAGGCATAAACGAACGCATAAAAGTGAGAGAGAGAGAGAGAGAGAGAGAGAGAGAGAGAGAGAGCGAACACATGCCACAAATTGTCAAGCATTAGATTCTTGGACTAGCTACCCAAGACGACAGTGCGAGACGATACAGGGGCAGGTGTTCGGTAACGTGTCGCAAGCTTTGTAGAATTTAAAAATACCCCGCAAAACCCAATACTTTTTCGGACTATAGGCACACTGAGAAAATATATAAACACACAGACAGCGCTTTCGCTGCAAAAGAGTCCATTTTATGACGTAACAGACTAGTAGTTTCAGTTTTGGACAACGCGGGAGAGGAGAAAAGATGGCATAATTTATATGATGGTGGAAATTGAAACTAACTCTGAAAAAATATGGATTTCTTTATTAATGGGATTAGGATCATAAAACTTAGTTAGTTTGATGGCTTATCTTCTCCTGATAAATAATATGTTTAAAAAGACTAAATCCCCCAGTAGATAAGAAAGTTATTGACAAAAGACTGTATTTGTTCGTGCAGACAAACGGACAGACTGGCGGTTTTGAATTCATTTTGCATTCACTAACGATTACAATTTTGAACGCGTTGTTGGAAATGAGACAAGCAAGCATGTATTCTGTTGGAGGAGGGGTAGACAAGGGGAGAGAAATTATGGAATGGCTTAACACTAAAAATATATTTTAGCAGTAGAAATCTAAGAATGAGTGAGGAGAAAACTTGTTAGGTCCAAAAACCAAGTCAGTTTTTGCTTTTATTTTCAAATTCAAAAGTAGTCGTTCGCTCATTGGCCAACGCCTTTTATAATATTGAAAAAATTCAAAGTCTTGACGCCATTTGTATAATACAGTCCCTCGAACAGGACGTTTGAAATTCTGGGAAGTGTGGCTTGCCTTATTGAATTAAATATATAAAGTAAACCAAAAGGGCATCACAGTCCAGCCAGCAGGACATCTGAAGTCTGCTAATCAACGTACCTGTGTTTATTAATTGAATTTATGGTAAGGCAGAAATTATTCATATATATTTTGTTTAAAAATGTGAGTGAGAGATACTGCCATTACGACTGTAAGTAATTAGGTCCCTAGCTGATATATGCAGGGCCTAGAGGTAGAGTTATGCTAGAACACATTGCCAGTTTTGTAAAATGCACATGTTTTGTGAAATAAAAATGTTTTCTTAGGTGGCCAGATGGACACAGCTCACCTATCCTATTGTATGGAAGAATAGAAAGATTAATATTATTATTGCAGATGTAGGGCCGCCTTGAGAGAGACATGTGAACAAAACTGGTACACTTTGAAATGGATGCGCTGGGTTGGTCAATTAGATATGACCCAGATCTTTATTTCTCATGTATTATAATTTGTAGAAATAACAGTTTAAGTATGATATCAACAAGGAGGCATTATTTCATTGTTACAGGGTTTTTATCTGGCACTAGCTCGGTGCCAGATGTCTGTAAAAAGCAGTTGAGAAGTCTTTTCATTTCCAGTAGTGACAGAGGTCTACAGAGTCCACCCTGTTACTTTTGGGCCAGTATCAAAGTGATCGTTTTACAGCAAGAATACGGACAGTTCAAGTTGTGCCAGATAAATAAAATATCTGGCACCCGACTTTTCATCAGCATCAAAGACTAGTGCACCCCTGTGTAACATAATAAAAATATTCCCCAAAGAATAAAACATTGAAAGGTGTATTAAAGAACTGGAGATGATTAAAGAATCCCAAACAGCCATCCAGTGTTAGAATCCAGTAATATTAAAAAAATTAGTAACACTAATAGTATATTTTAACAGTATATGTTTGGACAAACTGTCCCTTTGGGTTGAAAAGTTGCTTTTATGTATATACCTTGAGTTCTTTTAATTTGGAAAGTCCTGACCAGAAGAATACTAGGTTCAGGACCAATAAAATTGTATAGAAAATATTTACACATAAAAATTTAACCCATGTGTTAGTTCATTTGATCATAGACTTTACTAGTTGTTTATATGTGTGTGTGTTAGTGTCAAAGTACCATCACACCACACTTGCATAACCCTAGACATTAGACGTAGCTATCATACATACTAGTCAAGAATAGGTCTGATTGAGGTCATCAGGTGGTAGCAGAAAAGTACCCTGATAACTCAACCCAAAATTTGTTATAATCAGGGACCTTCACAGCTGACCTCATTCAGTACAATAGTAATAAAGAACAACAACATTGCATACCATCAAAAACCACCACACTAGAGCGAGTGAAGGTTACGTTGAGTCAGAACGACGAAGTGCATTATGGAAAGCAGACATTGAGGCTGACAGGGAAGCAATGAACGAAGAGAAATGGAAAGCAGAAATTGAGGCTGACATGGAAGCAAAGAAGGAAGAGACAAGGAAAGCTGAAAGTGAGGATCAGAAGCCAACTAAACAGATTGAGGCGGATTGTTGTTGATTAACTTTGGCTGCTGAATTCGTCGCTCTTTAGCAGTCAATGTCAAGCTGAAGAATGTGCATGTGTTCTGTAGCTGTTGAGTGGTGCTGTATAGAGTGTTTATGATTGTTGGGGAGCCCGGCAATAGCTGTCGTCTCTCTGTGGAGAGTCATAGGCAAGTGAGCAGTACATGCTGAACTGTCTCATAAGGATAGGTACCATACAGTAGAGGCAATTAGGCTCATGTGTGGGGTTTAATTTGTTTAAGAGCTTGTTGAGTCCGGTGTGTTCTGTTCTTAGTTGGATGATTGTGCTCTGCTCCTTACGTCGTAGGTTATAAATGTTGTCATTTTTGTTGGGATGGGCCATTTCGTTATACAAGGCTCGTCTAGTAGACCCTTTTGCCCATCGGTTCAGCCATTAATCTTTGAAGTTGTTTTGGAGTATTCGATTAGCTGTCTGCATGTTTGCTGGAGTGTTTCTTTGAACCATTGTGATAGTTTCATTGATTCTCAACCCAACTTCTAACCCAGGTTCTTTTGCTTGTGTGATTGTTGTTACGTTGACCCTTGTGTATGTTCTCGACTTAGTGTACCCTTGTCTTATGTTCAGTGGCTGTAATTGTAGGCGCCGAACCTTTGTGGCCTACCTTGTTCCTATGACCACTGAATGAGATCAAATTATCTGACAAATATAATACTTGGAAGAACTTGACGACTCAGAGCTGACAACAAAAGTTCTTTATTAGTTGTCAAGGAACATATTCACAACTTGGCTACCTCCGAGCCTGATTATCAATAAATATACATATGAGACTTCATTGATGACACTCCTACATCACATACTGCACTGGTCAGGAACTAATGTAATTATCTCTTGATTAGCTCAGGATCTCTGCTGTCTACTTTGTTATTCTATCCACCCATCACTACTACACATCACTACTGATTAATGGGCTGTTCTCCATCTATTACATTTGTTTCGAAGTATTCTCTGGGTCACCACCAGTGCTGGGGATTTCTTCGTAGCTATAAACTATTCTTTGTACTACCTGCCTATATGTCCGACGCTGGACACTGCTTTAACACTTGTCCTTGTCTATCTGCTCTCAGCTAATTACACGAGTGTTTACATACCAGAATAAAACTGCTGGCGATAACTGCTGGACACGGCTCGACATGAAAAACTATTTGTTATGGAAATATCTTGCATCAGTCTTCTTCTCTTCTTCTCTGCACACTGCAGCAGTACCATAAGCAACATGGCACCTCAGCTGTCCAAACAGGGTCGATGGTCGTACGGTTAGTCTAATTTTTAACCTGCTCTCAGCTGACGACCATTGAAGAGTGATCTCAACTCTTTACTTCCCCCACGGGTTTCTCGTGACACAATGTTGACCTAAAACCAAGTCCCACTACTCATAAATTATTCTTACATATTCATATCCCAGTTCTCTCCCTTTCCTATCACACCATGCTTGCTCCTAGTTTTTTCTAGTCTGTCTGCTTTATCATTGCCTGGTATGTCTGTGTGCCCTGGTATCCACTGGAGAGTGACTCCGATGTCGTACTTTGTTAGCAGGTTGTCGATTGTTTCGGACAGCTGTATTATTTCTTCTTTTTTTTCAGTTTGAAGATATTCTTCTAAAGCCTGAAGTGTTGATTTTGAATCAGTAAAGATTATGATATCTGAGGGCATATAGATTTCTTGTTTGAATTTACTTGTACAGATTTCAGCAATCATTTTCAGGCAGACATCCACAATATAAAATCCGCCATACCTTCTTCCCCTTGTGACTTCTGCGAGAACAAGTGTACTAACACCATTCCATGCGATATTCCTTTTATAACAGTTAACGAAGTTTATAACTATCTTATTGATCTTAAAGATAATAACTCATCGGGACTTGATGGAATCAGTAATTGAATACTGCGTTATGCTGCACCAGCTATTACTGATACACTAACATACATATATAATCAATGTCTCGCACGGAGCTACTTTTCATCTGTCTTTAAAATCGCTATAGAATTGCTTTGGCAGCTAGCGCCTTCAATAGATTATCGAACATTTGGAAATTACGATCATTGAATATACATACCAAGCTTCGTCTGTTTAATTCAAATGTTATCTCAGTGTTAACATACGGCTGTGAGAGTTGGAAAATAACAAAATCATTGGAGAACAAGCTGAATACATTCGAGAACAAATGTCTTAGAAAACTCATGAACATCAGTTGGAAAGAATTCAAGACTAATCGACAAATAAGAGAAGACTCTAGGCAGAAATATGTCTCCGACTATATAAGGAAAAGACGATGGTCATATATCGGTCATGTCCTACGAACGCAAAACAACAGAATACCACTACAGGCGCTCACTTGGGTTCCTGAGGGTAAGAGGAAAAAAGGAAGACCAAAAGAAACACTCAGAAGAACAATAATAAGAGAAGGAAGAACGTTGGGCCTAAATAATGTGCAAGAGCTTAGAGGAGTGGCCTCACAACGAACAACCTGGAGAGCACTGGTTTCTTCCTTATGCGCCGTGTTTGGTGCTTAAAAAATTTATTATTATTATTATTATTTAAAATCGCTAAAGTATACCCTCTTGTTAAACCTGGTTCATCAGATAATAACAACCTTGGTAACTATAGGCCCATTTCTCTTATATCGTCGCTGTCCAAACCATTGGAAAAACACATACACAAAACAGTAATAGAACACCTAGCCAATAATGACCTACTAGTTGATAGTCAGTCGGGGTTTAGACCAAAACATTCATGTCACACAGCCTTAACAAAAATGATAGACAACTGGCATCTAAACATCAATAACGATAATTTATGTGGAGCAATCTTTGTAGACTTTAAAAAGGCATTCGATATGATAGATCACACTATTTTAATCAGAAAATTAGAAACAATGAAAGTAAATCGCTGGTGAAGTTAATTAAATCATTTCTGACAGACAGACAACAAGTGGTGTCTTACAATAATTCTTTGTCCAACCCAACTGTTGTCGATATCGGTGTTCCCCAGGGCTCTATTCTAGGCCCTCTTCTCTTTGCCGTATACATTAATGATCTTCCTCTGCACATCAAACATTCATCCTGTGACCTGTTTGCTGATGACTGTACTATTTACATTAGTGACAAAAGTTGCACTGCACTAGAACTATCTTTACAAACTGACACACACAATATTATTAAGTGGAGCAACGAGAATCGAATGCAAATAAATATTAGTAAAACGAAATGTATGTTAATATCAACCAGACAAAAACTACAAAACTCGCAGAAAACAACACTTCAGCTCTACATTGGAACATCACTAATTGAAAACGTAAATGAACATAAAACTCTAGGTCTAACTGTTGACCAGCACCTAAGTTGGAACTCACATGTAAGTGCACTCACAAAGCTAACGGCACAAAAAGTTTACCAATTAGCCAAAATCAAACACTTCCTGGATGAGGGGGCAGGGAAAATGTTCTACACGTCTCACATACAAACATACCTAGATTATTGTTCCACAATCTGGGATGGTTGTTCCATATCCAACACAAAAAGGCTTCATTCACTTCAAAAACGTGCAGTGCGCCTAATTGCTGATAAACACCAAACACATTGTATAGATCTATATAGTTAGTTGCTTATCCTTTACAGGACGTGGCAATCAACCCCAGCTTTTATTGGCTGTTTTGTGATTTTTCTAGGCAATTTTTACGTTCAGTAGTTTGCCATTGCTTTCTGAACGGTACGGCGCTTATACCATTGTTAAAAATCCACACAAAGCGATCTGCTACCAAACCGCCTGCAGCAGGTTTCGAACCTGGTATATCTGGATTATGAAACTACGTTCATATCCATTAGGCCACAGACGCCGACATAGATCTATATAAGTATCTTAAAATATTACCCCTTAGAAAGCGCTTCTTATTTAACAAAGCTAAATTTGCTCACAAAATCTTGTCACATAATGCTCCAACGTATCTGTGGCCACTTTTAAAATTCAATGAAAAACGTAGTCAGCGTTAGAGGTACCCAAGCCGAGGCTAGATTTGTACAAGAAGAGCTTGGCTTACTCAGCTGCTCATCTTTGGAACAATCTTCCACGTGACCTGAAAAACATGCACAGTCCCTACTCATATAATCGTAGACTGTTCAAATACATTATGAGTGCGGATTATATGCCGCCCTAAGGGATTATGTTTCGAATTATTATTATCTAATATACTGTATGGAGGGTCTGATGATCTAGTTTTTCATTTTAATATACCTTCCTTCTTAATTGTAATCAGATATTGTAAATGTATGCTTTTATACTACTTATAATGTTGCATCGCCATTGAACTAATACCTTAAGTATGTTGGAGAATGTCTGGATACCTAGCAATAAAGATGAGTAAGAGGAAGGGCAAAATGCAAGACGGGCCTATATGTACGATTCTCATCTATCAGTCAATACCCGTTACCTCCCTAAGGAGCATAGGTCATAAAACTGGATCTCGTGTAGTGGAGGAGTCAACAATTCACTCCATGTGGCAGTATCTGCTTGGGACTCAAAGTTGCTCACCTGTGGGAACATTTTCCGCATGCGCTGACAACACATGAAGTCCCAGCTAATTCAGCAGATTTCCAAAATGTCACGAGTTCTGCGGCGATAACTGAGAGAAGTGGAAATATAAACTGCTAAACCTGTCTTTAATTGTCTAATAGAATCTCGCCGAATAGTTTTAAAACCACAACGTGCAATGTCACCATCTGTTATTTTCTCATTCAGACGACTTTCTGAAAGCCCAAAAACATGGAAATTTTGATTGAGAACTTGTGTGAGTTCTGGAAGCTTACCTAAAAGATGGTTTACATTCAGATGGCCAAGTCGTAAACCATTCATGGTTAGTAACTGTTCATAAGTACCTGGCATTTATGTTATGTAAAGAAGCTTGCGCTCAAATAAAAAGGTAAATAAATACTAAATTTAACCAATTTTCCAAGGAAGGTGAATTTATGGTGGTATTAATAAGTGGGGCACTTTAAAAATGAATTACAAACAATTCAGCTAATTAAATTACGTGAAAAATAAGTGAAAAGTGTAACAAATCAAGCGCTCATATCAGACAGGCAAACAGTGTATAAAAAAAAATATATATATATATATATACAATATATATACAATATATATATATATATATATATATATATATATATATATATATATATATATATCGTATATATATCGTATATATATCGTATATATATATATATATGTATATATATATATATAAACAACAATCAACAGTTGCTGGTGTTACAGAGACAACTAGGGAGGCCAACAGTCGCTGTTAATGTGGAGGAGAGGGTTGTTGAAAATAGAAGTGGGGTAAGAAGCAGTGAGCGGTGTAATCTTACAGAATTGATGTGTTGATTACAGAATTGATGTGTTGATTACAGAATTGATGTGTTGATTACAGAATTGATGTGTTGATTACAGAATTGATGTGTTGATTTCAGAAATTTAAATGAAACTTGCTGGGGTGCAGAGAGCAGTGCAGTCTTATTATAACGATGCGCTGATTTCAAAATGTTAAATGACACTATCGGGAGGGCTAAGAGTGGTATAGTCTTAAGAATAGTACAACACTGAATTTCAATGATAACCACAAACGAGACGTCGACGATGACTTGAATAAAGATGCGGGTACATCCTCGCTACATCGTGTACATCCTTATTACAGCGGGTACATCCTCGCTACAGCGGATACATCCTCGCTACAGCGTGTACATCCTCGCTACAGCGTGTACATCCTCGCTACAGCGGGTACATCCTTGCTACAGCGTGTACATCCTCGGTACAGCGTGTACATCATTGTTACAGCGGGTACATCCTCGATACAGCGTGTACATTATTGTTACAGCGGGTACATCCTCGCTTCAGCGGGTATATCATTGTTACAGCGGGTACATCCTCGCTACAGCAGATACATTGTTGCTACAGCGGGTACATCCTTGTTACAGCGGGTACAGCCTCGTTACAGCGGGTACAGCCTCGCTACAGCGGGTACATCCTTGCTACTGCAGGTACATCCTTGTTACAGCGGGTACAGCCTCGCTACAGCGGGTACATCCTTGCTACTGCGGGTACATCCTTGCGACAGCGCGTAAATCCTTGTTACAGCGGGTACATCCTCGCTACAGCAGATACATTCTTGCTACAGCGGGTACATCCTTGTTACAGCGGGTACATCCTTGCTACTGCGGGTTCATCCTTGCGATAGCGCGTACATCTTTGTTACTGCGGGTACATCCTCGCTAATGCGGGTACATCCTTGCTACTGCGGGTACATCCTTGCGACCGCGAGTACATCCTTGTTACAGCGGGTACATCCTTGCTACTGCGGGTACATCCTTGCGACAGCGCGTACATCCTTATTACAGCGGGTTCATCCTCGATACCGTAGGTACATCCTTACCACTGATAACTGAAAATACAATACAGTCAGTTCGCTCATTATTTAGCTCGCAACAATCTTAGCTCAATTGTCACACCAAAACCGCTGATAACTGAAGATACAATACAGTCAGTTCGCTTATTATTTAGCTCGCAACAACCTTTAGCTCAATTTTCAAACCAAACCCACTGATAACTGAATATTCAGTACAATAAGTTCGCTCATTGTTTAGCTCCCAACAACCTTTAGCTCAATTTTTAAACCAAAACCACTGAACACTGAAACTCCATTATCTCGTGATTTTACCAACAACCTTTACCCGTAGGAGACAAGCTCGCATATTATTTATGCCTCTGTCGTTAACCAGCCTGAACAGCAGCATTCATTAACACTTACCATACACACACATGCGTGTAAAACAATATACTGCTCCCACACAAGAGACATCGCCGTTCTTTACCCCTCATCACTCATACACATAAACATCACAATCATGTTACAACGATTGTCCACGACGTGCTTTCAAATAACATAATTGGCTTTATAACACTGAAGGTCACTCTTTCTTCCTTCCAAGGACAAAGATTTGTTGCATAAAATACATGTAATTTTATTGAACGTTAATGTTGCCAGGGTTATTCTACTGTTCACCTCTGAGATGCATCGTCCATAGCCCAGGTATTTGAATCTGTCGACTTGTGTCAAAACTTGCCTATTTTATTTTATGGGGCATTCTGTATAAATATTTTTCTTAGAGATGGCCATAACATTAAAGTCCATTATTTTTACCTTCTGTCACTGCATTAGTTTTTGTCCTACCTTGTTTTTTTTTTACTTTTTGCTATTGTTATTGTTGAACAGAATCGACATCATTGCACTCTGGGAAAACCCATAGGTGCACATTCTCCTTTACTATATGTCGAAAAGTGTCAATGCTAACTGTTCCCGTAGCTCGTTGGTTGTATACACAGCGGATGCATCCTCTCAAACGTCCATCTCTGTTAGCCTTACGTTTGATGCCAAATTCCAACAGTCTTAACCTGATGATTCATCTATTGCAGTATCATTCTCGAACAGGAACCCATTAATTGATCTCAGTATCTCTCTATTAGCCACATCAAGTGTCCCCACTGTGGTGCTCTTATGCTAGTCTGTCAGCTCGCTAATAATCGCGTATTCCTGCATGACCAGGACAGTAGATCCACACGAGCTCCTGCAGACTCGAAGCTTCTATGAATGTTTTCCATTCATGCGTAGCCAGCCATTTTGAACCTTTTGAAGCATGGACTGAGAGTCTGACACAATGACTGACTTTGTTAATGAAGTTTCAGTTAGCCACCTTAAGTTTGCAGTAGCTGCCTGTACGCCCATTCTCTTGCTGGAAGTTGTTATCTTGTAAGCCCCGCTACGTTCGGCGACAATTCTGCCCTTTACCCTAGCAGAGAAGCCACAAACTGATTTCTCACCACGGATCACAGACCCATCTTTATACACAGTAGCATTATTATCCCCGTCATGTTTATGTATCAATTGATTTATTTCCAGTTCTGCTTTCCAATTGCCCCAAGTTCTACACTCTCTGCCAAGGCAGATGATGACTTGCTGGTAGTTAATCCAGTTCTCATCTGACTTACTCCACCCTTCCCCTTTGAATATATTTTCAACTGCGGTCACCTGCTTGATCGTTGCCTCTGCCTGTGCTATCTATTCCGCTCTTTATTCTTGCTCCATTAATGTCACCTATTTCCATGCAAGGGGTGCCGTTTGTCTTTGGCTACTCAAAATTTCCCTTATAGAGACTTTTAACTATTAAGACTGTATCACTGGCGTTTATACACTAGTTGCTTACTGTTACGTGTTGTTTTATACACCACTATTAGCTTCCTTGTGAGTAGCTATTATTTGCTCTAACTATTTGACTTTAGACGAAGCCGCGCCTACCAAAAGATATGACATCGTTAATGATATGCAAGCAGACGTTGTAAACATGCGCATTGTGAGAGTACGGTTTGTGTGTCATTCTTGGCCGTGTGTTCGATGTGTCCAGACCTATGTTTCTTAGCTCCAATGTATATGTGTTATTTGCTGCCCAAGATATATATTTTCTAAAGATGTATACTTCTATTGTGTGCCGGAGTTGTCTGGTGATGCGCAAGGAAGTATGGTAACAATGTTGTTTTACTATTTTGTGTCGATCTCGTCATTAAGACTTTATTCCGACTTCGACGGGGAGACGGCTACATTATCCATTGATGTAATGCATATATAAACCTAGATGTGTATGTTCAAGTTATCAAATGAGCTTCTTGAATATTAAATGAAAGATGGGGCTTTGTCGTGCTGTTAATAACAATGGAGTAGGTTTGAGACCTTTTGTCTTGAATTTGGCATTGATAAATCTACATGGCCTAGTAGGCTCATGAATTTATTGGTTGGTGATGCATGTACAGCAGTGTGCACTATGGATGATCAGTCCAGAAATAACTATGATTCAGTTAAAATTCTGTTACTTATGAAATACCAATTAGATGAGGATGGTTATAGACAAAAATTTAAGTCACTAATACCTGATTCTGGTAAGGATTTTACAGAATTTATTTCCTCAATTAAAATGTATTTTTCGAGATGGATTGATCTCGCTAAAATAGAAAAGACTTTTGAAGGATTATCTGACCTAATCCTTGGAGGTAAGGTTTTATCTTCCATCAGTGGAGATTTCTTATCCTTCCTTAAGGAAAGAAAACCAGAAAAATTACACTAGTCAACAAATTTTCAAAAGTTATTTGTACCAGAAATTAAATATACCATTTCTTATTGATTTTGACATGCTGATTTCAAATATCATAATGAAATTCCCCAATTGGCTCTGGGTTTTTTTTAAATGATGAATTTACATTACAGTAATACAAATAATGTATGCTTGTTTAATTCTCTGGGGTGAACAGCTAGTCTTTCTACTTTAGCATTATAAAAATTGTGGTTACGTACTCAATTAATTGATATTTCAACATAAAATGATAGAAAAAATAAAAACATTATTTAAAGTTCACATATCATGTTTTAAAAAGGCACATTTGAACCCATTCCGTCATTATTCAGTCGCTGTTCGAGCTCTCTTTGCTTGCTTCTTGTAGTCAATGGATGAGGTGTTTCTTGTCACAGTCTAACAGTAATCAGCAAGCATTGAAGGGCTCCATATGCCTTGATACCTTGTCTCCATAGCAGCAATGTGCTGGTGAAATCATTCACCATGCTCATCACCGACCGATCCACAGTTTGACGTAAAGAAATCCAGATGAGAGTACAGAAAATGAATTTTCAAAGACATGTTGCAGCCAAGACTCTTATACTTCAGAAGGAGATTTTCTACAATTTCATTGTAATTATCAGATCTGTTGTTTCCAAGAAAATTGTCCACCACTGACTTAAATGCTAGCCATGCTGCTTTTTCCTTGCCATGCAACATGCAAAGAAACTCGTCATCATGAAGACGTTTTCGAATTTGCGGACCAACAAATACTCCCTCTCTTATTTTAGCTTCACTCAATCTTGGAAATTTTCTGATGAGATATTTGAAAGCCTCATCTGTTTTCTCCATTGCCTTGACAAAGTTTTTCATAAGACCCAGCTTAATGTGCAAGGGTGGCAACAAAATCTTGCTGGTGTCGACAAGTGCTGGGTTCGCAACGTTCTTACTGCCAGGCTGCAATGACTGCCTGATTGGCCAATGTCTTCTGATGTAATGGTCACTTCGTGCACGGCTATACCACTCACAGAGAAAGCAACAGTACTTGGTGTATCCACCCTGTAGTCCAAGCAAAAGAGCGACCACTTTTAAGTCACCGCAAAGTGACCAATGATGATGATCGTAGTTTATACACTTCAAAAGCTGCTTAATGTTTTCATAAGTTTCTTTCATATGAACTGCGTGACCAACTGGAATTGACGGTAACACATTACCATTATTCAACAAAACAGCTTTAAGACTCGTCTTGGATGAATCAATGAAAAGCCTCCACTCTTCCGGTATGTAATTGATTTTGAGGGCTGCCATTAAACCAGAAATGTTGTGGCACGCAGAAAGGTCACCCTCTTTGAAAAAGAATGTAATAAGTGGCTTATGGCGGTTCCTATACACAGAAATTGTAACATCTTCTGCCAGGAGATTCCACTGTTGCAATCTGGAACCCAAAAGCTCCGCCTTGTTCTTCGGTAAATTCAGATCTCTTACAAGATCATTCAGTTCACCTTGGGTTATTAAGTGTGGTTTAGTGGATGTAGTTTGCTCAAAATCTGGGTCGCTTGAGGTTGATGGTTCAGGACCACCAATGTCCTCTTCTTCATCAGTGGAAGCAGCTGAAAATGATTCTGGCACTTTGTGAACTGGTAGGTCATCGCCATGTGGTACCGGACGTATTGCAGAGGGGATGTTTGGATATTCCAGAGTCCATTTTTTCTTCTTTGATATGCCTTTCCCAATTGGAGGGACCATGCAAAAGTAACAGTTGTTGAGATGATCAGTGGGCTCTCTCCAAATCATTGGGACTGCAAAAGGCATAGCTTGCCTTTTGCCAGTCAACCACAGTTTAAGATGTGCTGCACATGTATTGCAGCATATGTGTGGCGCCCAGCTCTTATCTTGATCTCCTATTTTGCAGCCAAAATACATATATATAAATTGGCTGTAATTAAATAAACTAGTAGCATATATCTTGAAAACTAGAGCCAATCAACATTTTTTAATGTCATTTTCGTTTTCAGCACACCAAAATTAGTTAAGATCAGCTATTTTCATTTCTGGTACATTTTGGTTGTTGACTAGTGTTATCTGTTTGTGAAGCCTTAGGTATACAATACCAGGTAGCACACCCAAACAAGAATCTCAGTAGAGATAACTTTAGAGATTCCCTTCCAGTTGCTTCAGCTAGAGTTACAAATTTTAACAACGCTAAGCAGAGGTCAAATAGTATTGACAGGAACTGTAAAATTAATCAGAACATTCATTATGGAAATAATAGAGGCAAGTATAACTTTGACAAGAAATTTCAACAGCCTCAGAGGTATGACAACTATAACAACAACAATGATTATGTTGGTTTTCAACAATCATACAGACAAAATGATTACCAAAATAGAGGAAGTTATAGTCCCAGGTCTAACAGGGGTAATAGGTCATTTCATAGCAATAGTGATAACCACTCTAATAATAGGGGTTCTTTCCATAACAACAGTTATAGACAGTCAAGAAACCCAGAACGTGGTAATGCTGTCATGAATGTAAATACTGATAATGCAAATCAAAATAATGTGCCTGTTGCACATGCAAACTCTTGCAGTGTTGATTTAGCTAACAGTACTAATTGTAATGAATGCAGTTCTTTGTTTCAGCCACAGAGTGTGCTGAGACTTTTGTGCGGTCACCCTCTACCAGTCATGTCATCTGTTGCTACTACAGGATCCTTAGTATTGAATAGGGGTTTTGTGAACAACAAATTAACATCTTTGTTGCGTGACACTGGTGCGACTACGATTGGCATTCGTAGATCGATGGTAGATCCATCAAACTACACTGGTATGGACGTGAAGTGTATTATTTTCGGTGGAACTGTGGAATACTATCCCACTGCAGAGGTATTTCTAAATACACCTTATTACACTGGTCGAGTGCTTGCTTGTTTGTTGAATTCCGCTTGGTAACATCCCTGGGATCCGCGAATGTTCCCAACAGGACATTGAGAAATGGGAAAGAGAGCACTTGATATCAGCTAATGCTGTTACCACGAGAGCACAAGCTCGTGGGGAAAGACTAAGTCATGTTGGTGATGATATTATTTTAGAAGATATTACCAATGATGATGAACTTGTAAATAATGTCAGTGATGATGATGATAATGTCAGTAATATGGATCAAGGTAATGTTGATGATCAAATTATTTACACTGATGAAGATGATAATTTGAATGTTGAGTTAATAGAAAAAAATTCATTCATTCAAAAACAAAGAGAGGATTTCTCTTTGCAATAATTTTTAAGCTAGTTACGACAGGTAACGTAAGTACCAATAACAAGGTAAAACATTGGTACACCTTAAACAATGATATATTGGTAAGAAATTTTCAAGAAGTAAATTCATTTAAAAACAGATCATGGTACCACTATGTTTCAGACCATTAGTGCTACGACATGCTCATGATATTAACGCTGCAGGTCACTTGGGTATAGCAAGGACTAAAGTTATCTCTCATTACTTTTGGCCGGGTGTGACCAAAGATGTCAAGGTCTTTTGTCGTACTTGTTTAGTTTGCCAGAGTGTGGCAACTAAAAGACCGCATCATATTGCACCCACCCAAGAAGCAGACATCTCATTGTGTCCATTCGCAAAGATGTCAATAGAACTTATTGGTCCTATTAAAACTTTAGCTAGGGGACATAAATATGTCTTAACGTGTATCGATATGTGTACGCGGTGGCCCGAGGCCATCCCACTGAAGTATATCTCCAGTGATGACGTAGCTGACGCACTATTTTTAGTTTTTACCAGATTGGGTTTTCCCGAAAACATCCAGTCTGATAATGGCTCGCAATTTGTTTCTGATGCCATGGTGAAAGTGATGAATATGTTTGGTATCGAACGTTCACTCAGTTCATTGTACCACCCTCAAGCGTCAGGTAAAATTGAGAGGGTTTAATAGGATGCTTGATAGAGTTACAGCTAAATATCCGCAAGATTGGGTCCGGATACTGCCAGCTGTCCTTTTTGCGTATCGAGAAATACCAAATTCTAGCACCAGTTTTGGTCCATTTGAACTCGTTTACGGTGCGAGGCCACGGAGACCCATGGCCATATTAAAACATTTACTAATAGGTACTGATATGAACGAGGAAGTTCAGTCGTCTTATCAATATGTCGTAAATCTAAGACGAAAAATCATTGACGCATGCAAAATAGCAGTGCAGTCTTCGGAAAGGGCAAAGTCAAAGGCTCGACTGTTTTTCAATAAAAACAGGAAACTGCGCCAAGTGTGGCCAGGAGACGAAGCTTTTGTTTTGCTTCCGAATAAGGAAAATAGATTGTTAATTTCATGGAAAGGTCCATATACAATCATTAAAAACCTATCAGATGTAGATTATGTTGTAAGTGTGAAAGGTAAAAAAAAAAGTTTTCACATAAATATGTTGCAACAATTCTACATTAGGCCACCACATCTTCGTCCTATCTTTGACTCTCTTGACGAATCGATTGATCGTCGTTCTTCCGTGGCTGTTATCCAAGAAGAAATTTCGGAATTCGAGGATGATGGTGAACCTATTCTTTCGTTAACAAATTTATTCACTAGCGACTGAATCATGGAAAGATGTTTCCATTGATCCTTCGCTTAATACCAATCAGAAAAGTCAGATTTCTGAATTGCTTCAATAGTTTTCTGATGTGCTTACAGATATTCCTGGGCACACTGATATCATTGCACATGATATCAGGTTGACGGATTTCAGGCCCATTAAGCTGAAACCGTAGCCTATTCCGATCCATCTGCAATCCCAAGTGCAAGATGAAAAATGATTAGACTAAATATTACAGAACCTTCCAATTCGCCATATAGCTTTCCTATGGTGTTAATTAGGATAGGTTTTTAATGATTGTATATGGACCTTTCCATGAAATTAACAATCTATTTTCCTTATTCGGAAGCAAAACAAAAGCTTCGTCTCCTGGCCACAGTTGGCGCAGTTTCCTGTTTTTATTGAAAATACCGAAGTTGCTGTGGCCACTGCTTATATATGAAATAAGCACAAGTACAGTGGAAGCTATATAGCAGAAGGTCAACAAGTTCATGAGAAAATGGCTAGGGGTACCACCAGGTCTGTCAGATGTAGCACTGTACTGCAAAAAGTCAAAACTTCTGCTTCCCTTCAAGTCAGTTGTTGAAGAATACAACGTTGGAAAAGCAAGGCTTGCAATGATGCTACGCGAGTCAGCTGATGACGTGGTTAAGTCCATTCAGCCCACACTGAAAACGGGAAGGAAGTGGAGAGTGGAGGAAGCTGTTGATGCTGCTGAAGAGTCACTCAAACTGAGAGAGGTAATCGGATACACACAAACGAATAGACGGGGATTTGGGCATGGTGACAACCGCTGGTGGTCCAAGGCATCAAGCAGGGAGCTCAGAGACATGGTAGTTCAGGAGATAAGAGTAGCTGAGAATGGTAAGAGGTGGCAAAAAGCAGTGCAGCAGGTCCAACAAGGCCAATGGACCACATGGGAAGGAGCTCTGCAGAGGTCCTTGACATGGAATGATATATGGCATATGGCACCTCTTAGGCTCAGCTTCGTGGTTAGATCAATATATGACCTGCTGCCATCGGCCACCAACCTTTTGAAATGGGGAAAGTCGGATGATGAGCAGTGCCCCCTGTGCCAGGGGAGGCAGACACTTGAGCACGTGCTCTCAGTGTGTAAGGTGGCATTAGGGCAAGGGCGATACACTTGGCGCCATAACAAAGTGCTAAATGAGCTTGCTGCGACAATAGATCAGGCAAGAATGAAAGCGAATAGCAAAGTCCTGCCAGACACCGCAAACACATACTTTCTGAGGGCAGGAAAGTCAGCACACCCCAAACCGAGTAAACCTGGCAGCAGTTTATCATCTCTTCTTGACTGTGCAAACGACTGGGAGATGGCGGTAGACCTACCTGGACGGGGGGCATATCCAGAGTGTATCAGAAAATCGCGGAGATGGCCGGATATAGTGCTTCATTCTGCAGCAACGCTTCATGTCATACTGATTGAACTGACCGTGCCATTTGAATCCAGATTAGACGAGAAACATTCATTCAAAGCGGCCAAGTATAGCGATCTGGCCGCGGATCTGAGACACGATGGATTCAGTGCAAGGGTCATGGCGGTTGAAGTGGGCGCAAGAGGGCTTGTGGCTGCATCAGTGTATGATTTATTGAAACTGTTTGGGCTGAAGGGACAGTCTAGAACATGGGCACTGAAGAGGCTTAGTGAAACTGCCGAAAAGGCATCAGGCTGGCTGTGGAACAACCGCAATGGACGATGGACATCGTAACAATAAACGCTGCGGTACAGAAAACACCAAAATTTTTCTAAGTCCACAACGCTGAGTTTTTTTTTGGTGTACATATATGTAGTGGATTTTGATGGTATTGTATGGTGGTGTTATCACCTAGTGTGATGCGTGAGGTCAGCTGTGAAGGCTCCTGAGATAATTGTAGCTGTGAATATACAGAAGGCCCTTTCGTGCTACCACTTTATGACCTCACACATATCTTTTTTTACTAATGAATGTGGCTACGTTAAAATCTAGGGTACTGAATGCAATGTGTTGTATGGACATATACAAACACAAACAGATATTAATTAAATCTAATACTATCAATAAAATTTATAACACAATGAACTAAATTCAGCTGGTTAAATTTAGAATAGAAAATCTTTTTTTAAATTTATTTGTTCTGAACCAAGGTTTTATTTTGGCCAGAACTTATGCAAAGATTTTGAAATTTATGAATGAATGGCATGAATAAATGGCATGTTAAATGAAAGATGTTTACATATGCAATCTTCAAGATTAATTATAGTATTACTGTTCGTAATGTTAATTTTCCTGGGAAAACTATGAATGGATGTGCTGTTGGGGTGGCTTCATCTCTCCCTGTTTATGCCTAACCAGCATTGTCCATTAATGATGGAAGGAAATGGGATGCTTCAGTAGTAAATTCTCTTGGGTGCTAGTTTTATGAAGTTGGTGTAAGTTCAGCAGGCCAGCTAGCCTACTTAACTTTGCCAGATTTGTTCTGGTGCTGGAATATGATGGCCCCCACCTCTCCGTGCTTGAGCAATACACAGATGTTCTGTCGAAATGTACCCTGCACGGGTCCTCACTTCAATTATTAATCAGCATTTGACACCACCTTAGTGTCAAGATCGAACTCACAGCTCTGAAATAAAGTATTGGTTTTTGCTCAGAACCTTACCTAATAAGCCACTTCTACACATAACAAATTACAATAACACCACATAAACAGGGTCAGTTCTCTCTGACCAGACAGCACATCTTACTTAGTTGGTTTCGCATAGGGTAAGTTTCCCCAGTCTACAGATTCTGAAATAGGTGCATTATCTCACTGCCATAGAATAGGATAGGTGATATGATTCACTGTTCTCAACACTTGATCACCCCTTCCTAAACCTTGCTGTAGTTTATATATTGTTTGTCCCTAGACCCTGAACTAGGGCGGGGGGTCCAGAGCGAATCCTTACTTGTTTGTAAGGCTAGATTTCGATATGGCAGTATCAAATCACTCGAACATTAAACAATATTCAAAATATACAAAGAAATAATTTCAATCTTACCAGATTATGAATAAAGAACACAGAAATGCTAGCAAAACTCAGCTGAGCTGCTGGCTATAGTATGGCGTCCCTGAACTTATTTCAATTTATTTCATTTGGAAATCACCACACTTGAAATTTACTGTGTCTATCACTGGACAACTATTGAGGAATGGCAAAAAAGCTCGTCTGAGCGCGGATAATATGATTGTCTGTGGCCAATCAATGCCTTGGTTTTTTTTAAATTCAAATTTCCTACACTAAAGTCATTTCAGTCATGCTTCAGTCAAGTATGGATTTTTATCTGTTAGTCTGTCCGTCTCTACTTGCGTTTTCACAAAACGTACTTGATTTTTGAACCAACCTTTCTCTCCCCTCCAAAATTTTGTCGTTAAAAGTTATTTTTAGACACAGCTTCCACCAATATCCCTTCTCTTCCATGCTAAGTAGATTTGAACACCTGCGTCTCGAGGTCGCGATTTTTTGTGCAAATAGCGACACTTTTGATTCAATGCAGTCTTTCGCTGTTGTGAACAACACTGTCTTTTGTCATTATTTTCATTATTATCTATCCGTCTGTAAAATTAAAAACATATTATTTCACTGCTCAGAATGGGCCATCCGGCCAGCTAATTTTTATATTCCTACCATTAATATTAAGAAAAAGTTATTTTTTAAATTTTGTAATATTTCAAGCATCTGCGTTTAGCCGCTGAATTCAAATCAAAGGCTTGGTATCGCAAAAGCGTCCAATAAATGACTGTGGCGTATCATATCCAAGGTCCCTTCTGTCGAATTCCTTACTTTATGTCAACTTGGGGGGGGGGGGGGGGAACGTGACTTTTCCTCCTTGCCCCACCAATTTGCGTCCATTAACCTCGCTAGTTCAAGTACGCGTTCAGTCAGATTTTTGTCTTTTGATCCTCGTTCCGTTTTGCCTTCAAGTCTAACACCTGATGACCCGCGGCGCGGGCGATCATGTATTCCAGCAGCTTACGCATTGGTTTTTATCCTTACATTTTATCCTTTGGAGATATTTTTACGTTGTATCACTCGTTAATTTTATGACACATCTCCCCACTTGAAAACATGCCTACGGCAAGTTCCAAAACCAGTGATACACATAGATAAAATCTCTCCTCCCGTCTGCCATTACTCTAATTTTGATCACAGGGGTGCCGACTGAGGAAATCTGCACCGACATTCAATTTGCCTGGGATATATTGGATACTAAACTGATAAGGTTGAAGCAATAAAGACCACCTCAGCAATCTTGCGTTTTCATGCTTAGCCTGAGATAAGAATACGAGAGGCTGATGATCCGTCTCCACCACAAAAGTCCTACCATACAGATAGATTTGAAACTTCTTTATTGCCCAGATTAACGCTAAACATTCTTTTTCGCTTGTGGAGTATCCTTGTTCCGCCTTATTCAATTTGCGGCTTGCATAAGCGACTGGTTTCAGTTCCCCATCAGGTGAAGATGATCTTTGCAACAAAGCCCCTCCGAGTCCTACATTACTTGCATCGGTTCTTAAGACAAAGTCCTGTGTCAAATCAGGCAGTTTGAGAATAGGCTTGCTAGTGAGTTTTTCCTTTAACTCTTGGAACGCTAGTTCACATTGTGCAGTCCAAATAATTTTATCTGGAAGTCCCTTGCGAGTCAGATCAGTCAGAGGAGCACAAATAGCGTTAAAATTTTTGATGTATTTCTGATAAAATCCGCATAACGACACGAATGATCGCACGTCCTTTTTTGTTTGTGGTCTAGGTGCTCTCTGCAGTTTTTCCAAGTTCTTAGGATCAGGGGTCATGTTACCCTGATATACAGTGTGTCCCAAGAATTCCAACTCTTTGCATCCAATACAACATTTTGTTGGCCTAGCAGTTAAGTTCGCCTCCCGAAGTCTATTAAATAACATTTCTAGAGCTTCAATGTGTTCTTCAAATGTCTCTGTGGCGACGAGAATATCATCCATGAAATTCGTGATACATGGGTTATTCAGGGGATCCAACAATTTGCGCATCATCCTTGAAAACACACTCGGAGCATTTTTCAGTCCGAATGGTAGCATATTGAATTCATAATGTCCATCCGAAGTGCTAAAAGCCAAATAAGGTCTCACTTCAGGCTTCACTGGGATCTGGTAATAGCCTTTACTAAGATCCACCTTTGAAAAGTATTTTGCCTTGTTCAGTCTGGCAAATAACTGTTTTGTGTCTGGTAATGGATCCACTTGTCCTTCTGTGACAGCATTCAGTTTCCTGTAATCTATGCACAGTCTGTGTTCCCCAGACGGTTTTCTCAACAAAACGACACTAGAACTAAAAGATGATTCACTGTGCGAAATAATCCCCTCCTTCAACAAATAATCTATTTCTTCCTTCAATGCCTTCTCCTTCGCGAACGGAATAGAATAGGCTCTCATACAGATTGGGTTTGAGTCTACCAGTTTCATGTCATACTGTAGCAAATTTGTATGGCCTGGTTTATCTGTTAATACATCTGTATGTTCCTCCAGAACCTGTTGAACTCTCTCCCTCTGGTTTTTAGTCAGGTGCTTACTGACTTTTACCTGTGCTGCTGTTTCACAAGGATGTAATGGGTATTCATGTGAGGTGAGTGGTTCCTTTTGCATCTGGGTTGCAATAGCCAAGGTCAATAAGGGGGTGCTTTCCTGGAGTGGTCTGTCCAGATACTTCTTTAATAAGTTTACATGATAAACTTTCTCCTTCCCCTTTTTGTCAATTTTATAGTTTGTTCTAGACACCTTCTCTAGAACCGTATATGGACCTTGCCAACCAATTTGTAATTTATTCTGGCTACCGGGTAGTAGAAGCAGCACCTTCTCTCCCACAGCTAGTTCTCTGTCCTTTGCCTTCCTATTAAAATATGCTGCATGTTTCTTCCTGGCTTGTTTCAAATTATCATTTGCCAGTTTCCATCCAGCTTTCAAACGAGTGGTCAGTTCGTTCACGTATTGATAAGATGAGGTAACAGTCTCTTCCGCCTTCTCATCTGTCCAGGTCCTTAATAAAGCTTCTAAAGGACCTTTTATTGGCCTCCCAAATAGCAGAGTTGCGGGAGCCATCCCGGTTGAACTATGTGGTACCTCCCGATACGCAAACAATGCGGCGGGCAGGAATTGATCCCACAGATCCGGTTTTTCGTGTGCCAGCTTTCTCAGGATAGAAATGAGAGTCCCGTTGAACCTCTCTACCTGGCCGTTCCCTTGTGGATGGTACGGACTACAATGAAAGTGTCTGGCTTGAAATAGTTTAAAAACTTCTTCCGTTAGTTTCCCCTTGAACTGAGATCCATTATCCGTCAAGATTTGATGCGGGAATCCTAATCGGGTAAATATTGTAAGTAGTGCCTCTGCTACATGTTTTGAATCAATTGATGGCAGGGCTACCGCCTCTCCCCACATAGAACAAGTGTCCACCAGAGTAAGGATGTAACTGTTCCTCCTCTTGGTCCGAGTGAGAGGTCCCACAATATCCACTGCAACCCTCTCAAAAGGTGTTCCCACTATGGGCATTTCCCCTAGAGTTGCAGGAGCAGTCCAGTGCTTTGGAGCTACCCTTTGACATTCTGGGCAGGATTTGACATATCTTTTTATATCCTCCGTTATCCCTGGCCAGAAGTAATGACAAGCTATACGCTGTCCTGTGGCGCTGATCCCCATGTGACCACTGAAGGGAATCGCATGCCCGAGTTCCATCACTTTATCTCTATATGAAGTGGGAAGAACCAGCTGGTTGTGACCATTTGTTCCAGTTCCGGCCTTCCTGTATAATAGTTTGTTCTTCATGAAATATTCCCCCTTGCTCGGAGGTGTGTGGCATTTGGGCCATTTTTTAAAACATGGCTTGAGTGTCCTATCCTCAGCCTGCGCCTTCCTCATCTCCTCTGGATGAGCATTTATAGGTTCACCTTCTTCCTCCTTCTTCTGTGACCTGGTCTGCACTGTCGCCATGATCACAGGTTTCTCGGGATTCCCCAAGAAGACGTATCTACACCCCAATATCAGAGGGTAGATTGGTTCATCTATCACTGCTGCTCTGATTTCTCCTTCCACATAGCGAGTTTTCACCGTTATCCTTGCGATGGGAAGTGTCATGAGTGGTATGTCCTTAGTCGCCCCTTGTATTTCCACTGTTTCTGTGGTATACTGACTTGGGTCCACTAGGCTAGACTTCACAACTGAATCATAATCCAAACCTGTATCATAAAGGCACCTTATGGTGGCCCCATTACAAATAACATCCTCACAAACTGGGGGGTGATAAGGTTCCTGTTGTCCATTAGGATTAACCTTTAATCTTTGCGTCCCCGACTTCATTGCAGCAATGTTTGAAGGTTTCCTTCTACAAAATTCGGTGTTATGGTTATCCTTCTTGCACCATTTACACCATCTTTTTCCTTGGTTCAACAGTTTTCTTTCATTGAACTTTTGGTCATTGAACTGTGAGTTTCTGTCGCGATAGTCATTTCTTGGCCGCTCAAAGTTTGTCCTACCTTTATTTCCCTGCTCTCTATTATCAAATTTATTAAATTGCTGTGGAGCTTTAAAATTATCAATGTGCTTCTTTTTAGCACCACTTACCTCTGCCTGGGCTGCCTGATACCTCTCAGCAACATTTAAAATTTCCCCCAACTTCTCTGCACCTTGTTCCATGAGAAATTTTCTCATGTCTGGAGCCATGGACTCTCTCAATTGCTCAATCATGATCATTTCTTTAAGATCTTGGGTCTTCCCCAGAGCCGTCCATTTCTCCAAATAGGTTTCCAGTCTAGCAGAGAATTGGTGGTATGTCTCCCCAGACAACAGTTTGGCATTTCTAAATTTCTTACGATAAAATTCACCATTCTTCTCGTACCTTAATAACAAAGCCTGCTTTAACATGTCATAATTGTCTTGGTCTTCCCTGTTCATTTTAGCAAATACTTCATAAGAAGTACCTCTCAATCCCTGTGATAGCTTTAAACTCCACCTCTCTCTCTCTAACCCATATGTAGTAGCTAATAACTCAAAACGTCCTAGGTACCCCTCTATGTCATCGTCTTTTTCAACAAAATGGTCTAAATG
The DNA here is from genome assembly GCA_024509875.1 of Oreohelix idahoensis. NCBI lineage: Eukaryota > Metazoa > Mollusca > Gastropoda > Stylommatophora > Oreohelicidae > Oreohelix > Oreohelix idahoensis. The sequence continues at coordinate 84,650 of JAMPIV010009423.1, read as the reverse complement.
AAACCCCATAGCTGAGTTTGAGGCTCCCAGACTGGGCGTAGCATCTGAGGCAAAAGGGCTGGCACCATTTTCAGGAGCCTGGCCTTGTAATTCCAGCTCCCTTAGTCGTAATTCGTGCTCCCTTTGCAACCTTCTATCTTCTGCCTCCCTTTCGGCCTTTTTATCTTCTGCCTCCCTTTGCTGTCGTTTGTCTTCTGCCTCAATCTGCAGCCTCTTAATTTCTCTATCCGCCTCTAACCTCTTCTCTTCAGCCAACCTTTCAGACTCTAATTTTCTTTCAGCCTCTTTTTCTAATCTCCTTTCTTCCCGTTCAATATATTTATCACATTCAGCCGTTACGTATTGAATTAAAATCTGACCATCCATTCCCATCTCCTTCGCGGTGAGCACAGCAGCTGATCTAAATTTTGCCAGCTCCGCCATACTTTTTAGACAATATAATAATATACAACATAAATCTCTAACCAGTAAATACACTAAGTACTTCTTATGACTATAGTCTAACTAATTCTAACTAACCAGTTAACTAATTAATTATTACTGGCTGTGAAGATTCACCAACTTCTAATTGCCCTTTTAATTTAAAGGGACACTTTTAATTTTAAGGGAATTTTACAATTTTGTTCCCCTAATTTTATTTCTCCCACCAGGAGATCCTTATATTACTGTTTATGCTAATTATCCCTGGACAAGACCCCAATATATGTAGTGGATTTTGATGGTATTGTATGGTGGTGTTATCACCTAGTGTGATGCGTGAGGTCAGCTGTGAAGGCTCCTGAGATAATTGTAGCTGTGAATATACAGAAGGCCCTTTCGTGCTACCACTTTATGACCTCACACATATCTTTTTTTACTAATGAATGTGGCTACGTTAAAATCTAGGGTACTGAATGCAATGTGTTGTATGGACATATACACACACCCACAGATATTAATTAAGTCTAATACTATCAATAAAATTTATAACACAATGAACTAAATTCAGCTGGTTAAATTTAGAATAGAAAATCTTTTTTTAAATTTATTTGTTCTGAACCAAGGTTTTATTTTGGCCAGAACTTATGCAAAGATTTTGAAATTTATGAATGAATGGCATGAATAAATGGCATGTTAAATGAAAGATGTTTACATATGCAATCTTCAAGATTAATTATAGTATTACTGTTCGTAATGTTAATTTTCCTGGGAAAACTATGAATGGATGTGCTGTTGGGGTGGCTTCATCCCTCCCTGTTTATGCCTACACAGCATTGTCCATTAATGATGGAAGGAAATGGGATGCTTCAGTAGTAAATTCTCTTGGGTGCTAGTTTTATGAAGTTGGTGTAAGTTCAGCAGGCCAGCTAGCCTACTTAACTTTGCCAGATTTGTTCTGGTGCTGGAATATGATGGCCCCACCTCTCCGTGCTTGAGCAATACACAGATGTTCTGTCGAAATGTACCCTGCACGGGTCCTCACTTCAATTATTAATCAGCATTTGACACCACCTTAGTGTCAAGATCGAACTCACAGCTCTGAAATAAAGTATTGGTTTTTGCTCAGAACCTTACCTAATAAGCCACTTCTACACATAACAAATTACAATAACACCACATAAACAGGGTCAGTTCTCTCTGACCAGACAGCACATCTTACCTAGTTGGTTTCGCATAGGGTAAGTTTCCCCAGTCTACAGATTCTGAAATAGGTGCATTATCTCACTGCCATAGAATAGGATAGGTGATATGATTCACTGTTCTCAACACTTGATCACCCCTTCCTAAACCTTGCTGTAGTTTATATATTGTTTGTCCCTAGACCCTGAACTAGGGCGGGGGGTCCAGAGCGAATCCTTACTTGTTTGTAAGGCTAGATTTCGATATGGCAGTATCAAATCACTCGAACATTAAACAATATTCAAAATATACAAAGAAATAATTTCAATCTTACCAGATTATGAATAAAGAACACAGAAATGCTAGCAAAACTCAGCTGAGCTGCTGGCTATAGTATGGCGTCCCTGAACTTATTTCAATTTATTTCATTTGGAAATCACCACACTTGAAATTTACTGTGTCTATCACTGGACAACTATTGAGGAATGGCAAAAAAGCTCGTCTGAGCGCGGATAATATGATTGTCTGTGGCCAATCAATGCCTTGGTTTTTTTTAAATTCAAATTTCCTACACTAAAGTCATTTCAGTCATGCTTCAGTCAAGTATGGATTTTTATCTGTTAGTCTGTCCGTCTCTACTTGCGTTTTCACAAAACGTACTTGATTTTTGAACCAACCTTTCTCTCCCCTCCAAAATTTTGTCGTTAAAAGTTATTTTTAGACACAGCTTCCACCAATATCCCTTCTCTTCCATGCTAAGTAGATTTGAACACCTGCGTCTCGAGGTCGCGATTTTTTGTGCAAATAGCGACACTTTTGATTCAATGCAGTCTTTCGCTGTTGTGAACAACACTGTCTTTTGTCATTATTTTCATTATTATCTATCCGTCTGTAAAATTAAAAACATATTATTTCACTGCTCAGAATGGGCCATCCGGCCAGCTAATTTTTATATTCCTAACATTAATATTAAGAAAAAGTTACTTTTTAAATTTTGTAATATTTCAAGCATCTGCGTTTAGCCGCTGAATTCAAATCAAAGGCTTGGTATCGCAAAAGCGTCCAATAAATGACTGTGGCGTATCATATCCAAGGTCCCTTCCGTCGAATTCCTTACTTTAGGTCAACTTGGGGGGGGGGGACGTGACTTTTCCTCCTTGCCCCACCAATTTGCGTCCATTAACCTCGCTAGTTCAAGTACGCGTTCAGTTAGATTTTTGTCTTTTGATCCTCGTTCCGTTTTGCCTTCAAGTCTAACACCTGATGACCCGCGGCGCGGGCGATCATGTATTCCAGCAGCTTACGCATTGGTTTTTATCCTTACATTTTATCCTTTGGAGATATTTTTACGTTGTATCACTCGTTAATTTTATGACAGAGTGAAAGAGATGCGACTCTGTGGCAACAGGCGATGTATACTATATGGAGAGTGTCAGGTAAATTTCAGTGGCTTGCGGCGCACAGCTCGTCGGCTGCGCGCTAATGTCTCAGTGTGTGTCCTTAGTTGAGAAGGACGACGGAACGAACGGAATAATTTGTCTTCTCTTTGTTACTTTCACAATTGCCTCCGCGGCTGGCGTTGTGGATTTACAAGTTGCTACCATAAGTGAAATGGGTTCATTTTCGATACAAGACAACAGGAAGCTGAGACGCTTGGGAGTCATGACCCAAGTGGGCCCGCCCCCCTTAGCGTGTAAAGGAGTAATCGGGCCGAAACACTTGTCGGATGGGGGGACTTCTTCTGATGATCAGATTGCTTCCTGTTGTATCGCTCTGTAAAGAGTTTCCTATCATAGGAAGAAGGACAAATCTATACGTATTTGTATAGATCATAGAAAACTTAATGCAGTGTCTTTTCGAGACGCGGAACCTCTTCCCGTGCTCGATTCTCTTCTTGAGAGACTTTCTACTGCTACAATTTTTACTAAATTCGATCTCTCAAAGGGCTATTGGCAAGTCCCGTTGTCAGGCAAATCTAAACCTTACACAGCTTTTGCTACTCCGTTAGGTTTATTTCAGTTCAACTATATGTCTTTTGGACTTGGTAATGCTCCTGCGACTTTTGTGCGCATGATGAGGAGATTATTCTCAGATCGTGAAGACTTGATTACGTACATTGATGACATATGTCTCTTCCATCAGTCTTGGAGTGATCATGTCCACGGTATTCACACTCTATTAGATACCTTACGTGATCACAATATCACAGCTCGGACCATCTAAAACGAGAATAGGATTTTCTGAAATACCTTTCTCGGGCATAAAGTTGGAGGTGGGGTCTTAAAACCTGAAGATTCTACTGTCTCCACGATTTTAAATTTAGATATTCCTCGAACAAAGAAGCAGGTTCGTAGTCTGTTAGGTTTAATAAACTTCTACAGAAGATGTTTGCCTAATTTCAGTGATATCACTTCAGTTCTGTCCGCGTTGCTGAAAAAGGACGTGGCAAAGAAGGTAATATGAACGCATGCTTGTGATGAATCTTTAAACTTGATAAAATGTGCCTTTTCGAAATCGACTATATTACGATTACCTGATATTCGCATACCTTTCACCCTCAGGGTCGACGCTAGCGATGTCGCTATTGATGTTGTATTAATGCAAGAAATTCAAAACCAAATGCATTCTATCCTGTATGTCAGCAGAAAGCTTACCAACACTGAACAGAAGTATTCTATCGTGGAGCGTGAATCGCTTGCCATCATGTTCTCCTTCAAGAAACTTCAGCGATATCTCTGGGTGCCCATTTCACTCTTGAGACGGATCAACGAGCCTTGGGTTACTTACAGACTGCTCGTTTCACCAACCCAAAGGCAGCTAGAGCAAGTCTGGCTTTACAGCCATACGACTATTCCATCAGAGCTATAAAAGGTAATCTCAACGTGGTTGCCAACGTGTTGTCTCGATGTATCAAAGACACTCCGTCTTCCATGTAAACCACAAGCTCATTGTATCAACAGTAAGCTAAACAGCCTTGGCTACACTCAAATCGCCCGTGCTGATGACTTTTCGTGTCAAGAAACAGTGCTATAATATTATCACAGAACATGGGCGTTATTCCAAATTTTGCTACAACAACGCCACCCGCACAGACACACGATGATGCTGTTGAAATTTCCCTCAAGGCGTGTAATATATCTTTCTTCTCAGAACAGTGTATAGACACACATTACATCTGCATTTGAACTGTCAGTTCTATAACAAGTGTACAGAAAGAAAGTGCTACATACATTTCCAGAAAGTCAAGTCCAGACAGTTTTTCGCTTTTTTCAAGCAGTAACTGTCTATAACGGTATTTGGTTTCATAAAGGGACATAACACATTAATTGAAACCTGTACAGTAGTTCAAGGGAGCTAATCATGTGATGTTATACTGAAATCTTCTATGTGACATTTCTTCAAAGTTCCCGGCAAAAATTTAAAAATTAGAAACCAATCCACCACAAAACATGTATAGAATGTGTGGTTCCTACATTCATACACTGCGATTCTCGACGGTTGTACGAAGTTCGTGCACTGTGCTGATATCCTCCATGTGTGATCTAAGGGAGGAGATGGGAGCACTGATGAGAGTTGTCCGTGTGTAATGAAGATAGTCCTTAAACCCAAACCTTGAATCGTGCCATTTCATTGGCCTTTAATATCTGTCCAGTTCTCTCTCCTTTGGCTCTTTTAATCAAATTTTAAAGCAAACAGGTGATGGTCTGTTGTGTCTTTGCGTGTTGGAGGGGCTGCCTCCTTACGGCCTCAATGCATGCCACTTTCCTACTTTTTTTCGCCCGGGTTTGGGACCGGCCTAGGCGGAGTCTGTCAGTCAGTCTGCTTGCCTGTCTATCTGCCTGTCTGTTTATCTGCCTGTACAACTCATATTTGTCTGCTCCATCTTCTATCTCTCTGTTTATCTGTCAGTCTATTTGTCTGTGTGTCTCTCAGTCTGCTTATCTGTCTTCCCGTCAGTCTGCATGTCTGTCTGTAAACTCGTCTTTTTCTGCTTCATCCTCCCTGCTATGTAGATTTGACGTGTCTGTTTGTCCGTTTGTTTCTCTATCTATCTGTTGACTTCTGTTGTTGTTGTTGTTGTTTAACTAAGGCTGTTGAGTTTTTCGCTCTTTAGCAGTCAATACCAAGTTGAAGACTCCTTTGTGTTATATACTAGGCTCTTCCTGTGGCTTTTCTGTCATTCCAAAACGTGTTGAGTTGAAGTCATGAGCTTCAGTTTCTCCAGCTTGGCTTGCATTTAAAGGATCTGGTCCCAAGCTAGGAGTAAGAAGTGCGTGCCATAGTGTGCATTCCCCGCCATCCAAGCGGGCTCTCCAACTATGCAGAACTAAAATACCATACTCTGGTTCTGGGCTCTACCAGGGAATTGTCACGTCCTGCTTAGAGCCACTTCTAAGCATCCCCTGCCTTTCACTGGGTCCATAGTGAGATCCTTCTGCATGCAGTCAACCAAGTCAAAGCCAAAGAATTGTGCTTGGGGCTCAAGTGACTTCTCCAAGCTTAGTGTGCAATGGTGGGTTCTCAACAAGTGTCACCACAGAGGGAATCCCTGGAAGCGAATGGATGTTTCAAGAGTCAGTGAGGATGTAATTAGCCTCACAGACATACGTTCACTTCCACGTACATACAGGGTGTTTCAAAATTATGTATTCCTACTTTTAGTGCTGATAACTCAATTATCATTTGAGATAGAATTACGGCATTGTCACATTTAAAGTCACAAAAGTACGAAGTGGCGACAACCTGCAACAATGGATTATTCACAGCGATGAACAACTGACTGCCAACAACGGATTGTTCACAGCGATGAAAAACTGACTGCCAACAATGGATTGTTCACAGCGATGAACAACTGACTGCCAACAATGGATTGTTCACAGCGATGAACAACTGACTGCCAACAATGGATTGTTCACAGCGATGAACAACTGACTGCCAACAATGGATTGTTCACAACGATGAACAACTGACTGCCAACAACTGACTGCCAACAACTGACTGCCAACAACTGACTGCCAACAACTGACTGCCAACAACTGACTGCCAACAACTGACTACCAACAACTGACTGTCAACAACTGACTGCCAACAACTGACTGCCAACGACTGACTGCCAACAAGTGACTGCCATTCTGTACTGTTACTTAATGAATAGTGGAACATGCAGTTTTAATTGGATGTCTCAGTTCCCCTCTCTCAGGTCCTCTCACTGTGCACGTTTTGAGACAAGTGAAACCTTCTATAAAAAACACTTCGTGAGTAATAATCTAATGGCATTATTCATTTGTATTTAACATTATTCTGCTCTATTCGTGCAAAACAGCTAAATTTTGTGTTGTTATGTGTGAGTAATATACATCCAAAGTATGTATACATAATTTTGCAACCCCCTGTATATTGTAGCATTGTGCATAACTGGTGGTCATATAAGGATGACTCCAGATATGCCTCCATGCATTTGCATGTCTGTCTATCTGTATGTCTGTCCGCTTGTCTGCCTGTCTCTCTATCAGCCTGCCTGTCTGTCTGCTAGCCTAAGTGTCTAAAAATCTGTCTGAACAACTCTGTTTTTTACAGGCTTTTCTCTTGCAACGGATGGCACTCTCTTGTCACCTTCAAATCTTGCAATCGATTGTTCAATCACTTGCAGATGAGCAATAGCTCTGAAACTTGGCATAATTGTGTATTCTACGTGACATTACAATAATCAGTCGTAAAAAAAAATAAAATGAATATTAAAATTATTTTTTTTTTTTGGGGGGGGGGGGGGGGGGGGTGGTATTGTATCATCAGTGAAATGGGCGATAACTGCAAATAATCTATGTGTATTCTTTCCAACAAGATTGTCTCTCTGACAATAATTGCTTTTAATAAACTCAAAAGCCACAAATAATTTTTCAAGGAGTTTATAGTTTGCAGTCACAAAATGTAACATCAAATTGACAAAAAGCCTGGGGCGCTGGTTCTACATGAAATTAACTTCTGCTTTAAACTTCATTACACACTTATGGATAAAATATATGATAAGCGCTTAAGCGCCCCAGGCTTTTTGTCAATTTGATGTTACATTTTTTTACTGGGAGCTATAAACTCCTTGAAAAATTACTTGTGGCTTTTTAGTGCATTAAAAGCCTGTGTTTAAAATACTTTTTATATATTTTTTTCTGCTCCATCCTCACTGTCGTGCAGAAAAGAGGTTCTGACTTTCTCTCTGTCTGTCTGTCTCTCTGTTTGTATTGTGTCTCTCTGTCTGTATCTCTGCCTGCCTCTGCCTGTCTTACTGTCTGCCTGTTTATCCGCCTGCCTATTTATCTGCCCGTCTGTCTGTCTGTCAGCTACATTTCACTTTTTTCTGCTCAATCCTTACTGCCATGTAGACCAGAAGTGTCTGTCTGTCAGTCCATCTGCATGTCTCTCTCAGTCTGTAGCTCTGCCTGTCTCTGTCTGTAGGTCTGCCTGTCTTAGTCTGTCTGTCGGTCCAGCTGTCTCTGTAGTTTCTGTCTAACTGTACAAATCACTTGTTTGTGCTCGGAACTTACAGTCGTGTACATGAGAAGTTTATGTTTGTCTGTCTGTCCGTCCGTCTGTGTGTCTGTCTATCTTTCGGTCCATCTGTACGTCTGTCTCCTTGCTGGTCCGTCTGTCTGTGTGTGTGTATCTGTCTGTTTAACTCACCTTTTTCTGCTGCACCCTGACTGTCGTGTAGATGCGATGTATCTGTCTGTCTGTCCGTCTGTGTGTCTGTCTGGATGCCTATGTGTCTCCCTGTCTGCATGCCTATCTGCCTGCAACAACTCGATTTCTTCTGCTCCATCCATACTGCCGTGTAGACTAGTTGTGTCTGTGTTAAGCTCCCGTACCGCTTGGATGCCTGCTTCCAATAACAGTTAGGATAGTATTGATATGTTCACTAAAAGCGGTAAGGTTCTTCCCAATTCTGTGTTATATCACTGATGAAGATACAGTGAAAAGACATGAATGTCAAAATGTGAGTGTGTAGTAACACTTAATCGTCCCTGTATTCCTCACTGGGTATACCCAAAAAGGAAGAACGAACTTGCAACAGCCAACTTTAACGGACCATAAAAGCTGAGGTGTTGCAGATCAAACAGAGGTTTATTTTCCAATGATGATTAATGGTAAAATGAGGTTCTACGTCCAGTCATCAGGTCATCGAATTTTTCCATAATACATGCAGATAATATTCATATAATAATTTAATGCTGGATTTCTGTGTTCCCGAATAACTTATGTACGTAAGTCGTATTTCTGTGGTAGGCCACGCATAACATCTCCGATAATTTTCATTTGTATTCCATGAAAGTCATACCTTCACGTTATTCCCCACAAAAAAATGTCTGATTCACAGTCTCGCCTCGGATGTTTACTTTGTGTGGGATCCTGTGATCAGCATGACAAATTGTATGTAACAATTTAATAATATTCTTGTTCCTCAACATGCTAAACATCAGTTTTTCCACTTCGGTGACAATGAAAGGTTATAAACTCCGATTTTTACGGTGTATTACTTACACGTCCCCGAAGGGTTGAATATTATTATTCATTCATCAATAGCGACATTTACCAGTCCTAGAATATATCTTCTGGATATAATATAAAAAAATATACAATAACGTGCCAGACCCAAGACAAGGCGTATGTCCTCCATGAGACGTTATTTACCAATCCCCGTCATCACTAAACGACCAACCAAAAAGAAAACGTCATATATCAATCTACAAATCGATTGGTTAATACAATCAAACCTTGGCCTCTACGTTCAATAATAGTGTACAAAAGTGTACTTACAATATTTCTCAGTTAATTTCAGCGCCCATTTATGCGCAAACAACATTGTGGCAATAAGCATATTGCAACAGTCTGTCTGTCGGCCCGTCTATCAGTCTATCGGTCTGTCTGTACAACCACCTATTTCTGCTCCATTTGTATGTTGTTTGTCTGTCTGCATGTTTGCTTTTTTGTCTGATTGTCTATCTGCCTGCTGTTGCGGGGCTTTATACGATTCACTTCTTTTATTGTTGTTGCGGCCCCGTCTTCTATTTCAGTGGTCGTTGTGGAAAGCCACCGTTCTCATTGATTCAATAAGCTTCTTAGTTCTGGTCATTTGATTCATTAATTCTTGATCGTGCTATTGTTGGAATAGTTACGCGAATGTGAGTTAATACTTTCTGTCTGTCACAAGGTTTGAACTCAGTATCAAAATTGTTGAATTTGTAACTTCAATGAACGTGATAAGTCTCTTCTCGAGTCCACACAATTTTTAATATACATTTCAAACAGTAGACAGTCCATGGAGGTTGATTATGAAAACATTATATATTAGAATTGAATCATACATCATAAATGCTATCCATGCATTATAGTCCTGGTCCAATAATATGCAACACTATAGTCAGAACGTCGTAACTATATGTACGCGCGGTTGGGACATCCAACGGCCGACAATGAGATTAGACGTCTGGCGATATAAAACGAATGTGGACCATAATTTCATCCTTCCTTGACTTTAGTTAAAATTACTAACCTCGATACATTCCTCTCTTCATAAGAATATCGGACTGACCCATGTCCGTACTGCAATAACATATGTGCGGCAATATCATGCCTACCACTGGAAGGATTATAGGACACGTCTTATCCGTTTGACGGTCATCTAAGAAAAGGGTGTGGTAACCTAGTCACGGTGCGTGACATACCAACGCATACACGTCATAATCAATCGTGTGTATCGCGTACACTAACTAACAATTATTTACATTATATTAAACGTAGTCACCTATTAATCTTATGCTGTTAACCTCTAGCAGACCATGCCAATAAAATACCTTAACAATTCCCTGTCCACTGGGGGAAAAAAAAATCTATTAGATAGATTTTTTTTAACAAAAACCCATCTGAAAAAATACCAATATGTTAACAATATCAAAAAAAAAATTTAACGAGATTGCGGCATATGGCCTACGACGTTCTGTCTAGAACCAATGTCGTGGTCATGTCGACTAACCAATAGTCATGTAATATATTCATTATTTATATCATAAATAAATATAAATGGTAATAAGAACTAAAAGAGAATGGTAATGTCGATCTCTAATTAAATAATTAATTAACTTAAAATATGTCGTGATAAAATGTCATGTCAGACTAATTTAAAGTGTTAAAATTAAACTAAATAACTATACTAGGTATGGAATAAGAATAAGTTGTTGAAAATCTAATGTAAGAAAAATGAGAGGATCTGTTAAAGAAAGACATAATAACGAATAAAGAATAAATTAGAGAAAGAAAAAAAATGATGTATAAATTTAACTAAGTTATGTGTGTTGAACATCAAGTAAGTGTAGTATTAAGTTATTAATACCTTTCTAACTAATTTAAACAATAGTATGCAATATAATCATGTAATTCTAAGAATATAATCAAAGAATTATGTGAGTTTTCTTTTCTTTCTTTCATTTTTTTAAGTTTCATTCATTTTTTTAAAATTCAACTCACTTGTCATTTTAATGTGGATTAGTTTTAAAGAATAAATTAAAGTAATTAACATTGGATATGAAGATCCATTCGTAGTCTTGATCCTTGAATTTCCATTAGACAAAATGTTCAAGTATTCTGAATCACGTTATATAACGAATTAGTTCGACTGGAATGTCATTTATTTTCTCCGAAGTGTTTTGAAACAATGTTGTGACAAATGTAAACCAGGAAAGTCCCGGTGTAAAGACGAATATAGTGTCAATTGATTGCAGTCACTTTGCGTATAATTTGCCTATAGAAAGCAGCTGAGTAAATGGTTCATTCATGTGTCAAAAAGCAACGATGGTGCTATGTTCTTTGATTAAGTTTCTCTGTACATAGTATTGTCTTTGCGACAAACAACGTAAATTAGGAATCGACATCATTAGGATTTCGAGATAATGTATCTGCCAAGATGTTGTCGGATCCTGTGATGTACTCGATTGAAAACTCGAAGGGTTGGAGGAGTATAGCAAATCTGGTCAATTTTGGACTCTTGTGATTTGCTCGTTGTAGTGATGCTACGGCCCTTTGATCGGTTTGTACTACAAAAGGGGCTCCCAGTAGGAATTTTTCTAGTTTGGTTATCGCCCACACGACGGCTAAGAGTTCGCGATCAACCGTAGAGTACTTCACTTCTGGTGGTTTCAGTTTTCGTGACACGTACAAGTTTGGATGGAGGATGTCGTCATGGTATTGGAGCAAACATGCGCCAATTCCGTAGTTACTCGCATCTGTACGAAGAATGAACTTTTTAGAAGCATCAATTAATCTCAAAATAGGTGGATTTGAAAATATAGAAATTATTTGCCGAAAAATTCTGTCACATTCGTCAGTCCATGTCACTTTCACTGGCATGTTCTTCTTTAGTAATGAGGACAATACAGCAGTGATGGATGACAAGTTAGGTACGAATCTACTGTAATATTGGACTAGACCTAACAAGCTTCTCACTTGTTTCTTCGTTTGAGGAACGGAAATGTTTAAAATTTTTGAAACTGTACTGGGTAATGTTCGGATATATCCAGCTCCAATAATGTGACCCAAAAAAGTGATCTCATGAAATGCTACCTGTAATTTTGTAGGTTTAGCAGTTAACTTGTACCTTCTCAAGGTATCAAAAACGTATCCAAGACCCAAAAAATGTTCCTCAAAAGATGAACTAAACAAGCATATGTCATCTATATATGTAATAATGTCTGGTCTACCTGAAAAAATGTGTCGCATCATGCGAACAAAGGTAGCTGGAGCGTTAACCAGCCCAAAAGGCATCACGTTCCACTGGTATAGACCTAGCGGAGTTGAAAACGCTGTGTAGTATTTTGCTTTTTCGGTTAGTGGTATCTGCCAATAACCTTTAGTTAAGTCTATCTTAGTAAATATAGTTGCTGTCGATAGACGTGGCAGTAAGTCATCGAGAAGTGGATGTGGTTCGCTATCAACTATCGTTTGTGCATTTAATTTTCTATAGTCGACGCATAGTCTAATGTTATTGTCCTTCTTTCGGACAATAACTAATGGAGAAGAAAATGGGGAATTACTAGTTTCGATAATTCCTAAAGATAACATCTGTTCAAGTTCCTTAGTAGTTTTAGTAAGAAAGTGTATAGGAACAGAATAAGGATGTACCCGAATTGGAGTATCCTCGTTAAGAGTGATGTCATGATTAATGACTGATGTGCGACCTGGAACATCGGTCAACACATCTGGATAAGATTGTAGCAGATCAGCAATCTTTTGATGCTGTTGCGGTGTAACCGACGAAGAGATGGTTACGTCCCGCCAAGATTCGCTAGATTGTACTACAGGTACAGGTAAAGCTAACTGTACCTCAGGAAAAGAAGATTCTTCTTCCTGGATAACGGATAAATTAGAATAGTGACATGTAGGTCTGAAAGTGTCATCTAATTCATGAAAAATAGCTTGTAGATGTTCAGGTCGAGTATGAAATTGCTTGAGCATATTTATGTGAAATATTTTGTGATGTCCCTTAATGTCCAGGACATAATCAACATCAGAAATCTTATTGATAACCTGGTAAGGACCATTCCACGAGATTAGTAGTCTATTATTGTTATGTGGCAATAACACATAAGCTTGATCTCCTGGAAATAATTGACGTAATCGTCTATTACTGTTTTGGAAAGTTCTAGCTTTCTCTTTCGCAGCCTCAGATGAAGCTGTTGCCATTTGACAGGCATCAATAATGTTATTCCGGAGATTAATTACATATTCATAGGATGACTGAGTGTCCTGAGTCATCTCAGAATCGATTAATAAATCTTTTATCAGTCCCATAGGACCTCTTGGAGGAGCGCCAAAGACTAAATGAAACGGAGAGAAGCCAGTTTGTTCATTTGGCACCTCTCGATAAGCGAATAACACCGCTGGTAGCACTCTGTCCCAGTCCTGTGGATGGTTAACTGTAACTTTATGTAGCATTTGTTTGAGTGTACGGTTAAGTCTTTCTACAGCACCATTACTCATTGGGTGATAAATGCTGCTGAGGTTTCTATCTATTTGCCAAGTCTTCATTACCTCCGTCATAGTCTCAGATATAAATTGAGAACCATGATCTGACAAAAGTTTTCTAGGAAAACCTACTCTAGAAAAGATCAAGTGTAGTGCATCAGCTACATCTGTGGTGGTGGTTGTTTTTAATGGGATGGCTTCTGGCCATCGTGTGCATAAATCGATGCAAGTGAGAATAAACCTATGTCCTCTGGCTGATGGTAAAAGTGGGCCAATGATATCAATGGCCATTTTGTCGAAAGGTCTCACCGATATATCACAAGCCTGAATAGGCGCCGTGTGAAAGGCTCCCCGTGCTTTCACTTCTTGGCATATCGTACAGGAGCGTACGTACTGTGAAATATCTCGTGATACTCCCGGCCAAAAAAAAGAAGATAATACTCGTGAACGTGTACGAGTATAACCCATGTGACCTGCACACTTAGAATCATGTGCATGTTGAAGTATGTACCGCCTAAAAGCAAAAGGTACCATGACTTGTTGTCTTATCTGAGTTTTATCCATAAAACATCTTAATAAAATGTCATTTTTAATACTAAACCACTGACTATAATTTATGTTCCTAGAAAGATTGTCATCTTTGTTGACCAGCGTAAAAAATTTTGTTAGTGACCTGTCTTCCCTCTGTTTTGCAGCAAATGATACTCGGTCAATAGCAGAATGAATCTCGATATTTTCATGATCATTTGTTTCCTTGTTTTCCGTGTCTATAGTCTCTAATTGTTTTGTATGTGCTCTGGTTATTGCTGCATTTCCGATGTATAGATTATTTTTTTCCCATTGAATAATCTCATCTGGTGTGCAATCTTTACTCCCGTGTATGCATCCCACCATAAGGTCGGCAATTGGGTTTCTTAACATGCATGCTTTAACATTGCCTGTGAAGAAAGGTGTGTCAATGTAAATAATAGCTGTTGGATAATATTCTATGGTTCCCCCAAAAGTCATGCACCTGACATGTTCTCCAGTTGCACAATTTGGATGAACAAGTGTCTGACGGATTCCGATCGTGGTCGATCCCGAATCTCTTAAGACTGAGACGATGGATCCATTAACTTTTCCTCTGTTGAAGATCAGTGATCCTGTTCCGTCATTGACTGCTAGACTGACTTCTGGTAGAATATGACCGCAGTTCAGAACTGTCTCTTTTGCTTTCTGAAATATAAGATTACATGTTGGGCAACTATTTGCCACGTTATAATTCATTGCAAAACAAGTAGACGATGACTGTATTTTGTTATCAGTAGTTGAACTCTGAACCCTAGGGGTTGTAGCAGTAGTAACAGCTGCCCCTGTATTATGGTTATAAGTTGTCGATCTACGAGAATGAGAACGATGACGAGAATAATTAGATGAATTATCCCGTTGTCCTCTATTGTAACGTTATCTCGATGTCTCGAGTTATAATTATCGCTATTGTTCCACTTGTAATCATTATTATAGTTATATGATCGATTATAACTTGAGTTACGTGGATTACTGTTATTTCTTGACTGAGGTGAATAGTTTCTGGTTTGTTGTCGTCCTCTATTAAAGTTATTGTTAAAGTTATTCTGTCCCTTATGAAAATTAATGTCATAGTTTCCTTTGAACCTACCCCTGTCTACACTGTGTGTTCTAGGTTTGTTATGATTATGATATGCCATATTGGAGGCTACAGGAAGTGGTTCTCTTATCAATGTGCCAGAAATATTAGCATTCGGATGAGCTGTGCAGTAATTTAAAGAAATTTTTTCTAACTCATCAATAGATTCTGGTTTTCTTTCTTGCAGATAAGCAAAGAATGGTGGGCTGACAGACGATAATACTTTATCCCTCAATAACAAATCGACTAACTTGTCGTAGGATTTGTTGACACCTGCCAGTTCAACCCATCTGTTAAAAGTATTGCGTATGTTAGCAATAAAACCTGTGAAATCTCTATTGTTATCTGGCAACAAACTTTTAAAACGCAATCTACATGCCTCTTCGTTCAAGTGGAAACGACGTAGTAACAACGTCTTAATGGCCTCATAGTCTGTTGATAGTGTTGGATCTATATTTTGTGCTGCACTTGCAGGTTCGCCATCTAGAAATTCCTTAAGTTTCAGTGCCCATGCCGCTTTGTCAAGGTTATTCACCTTACATATGTCCTCAAAGCGCGCGAGCCACGATGAAAGGTCATCTACGTGTAACTTGAATGGAGGCAGCTTAAAGTAATAATTACCTTTAAGTCGTGTGGATGAAGATCCAGATTGAGCAGTATCATTTTGGGTTGCTGCAGCGCCCTGTGAATTAAGTTTTGCTGTTTCTAATTTAAGTCGTTGCAATTCCATTTCTTGCTGCAGTATGATTTCTTGTCGTTTCAATTTATTCTCTTCTTCAATCCGTAGGATTTCATCTCTTGCTATCTTTCTTTCTTCTTCTTGTCTTAATTCTGCCTTCTTTTCCGCCTGTTTTCTTTCAAGTTCTTCCATCTCTGCTTTAGCAATGGCTTTCTTTTCCGCCTGTTTTCTTTCAAGTTCTTCCATCTCTGCTTTAGCAATGGCTTTCTTTTCCTCCTCTTCTGCCTTATATTTTGCAAATTCAGCCAATGCATAAGCCTCGAGAAGTTCTCCTTTTTTCCCAAAATCTTTACCATTTTTAATAAAATAGTCTAAGTTAAGCATCTTGACGTTAATATTGTACGTAATGGTTATGTAATAATCACCAATAAATTTTAAGTAATTATTATACTTATTCAATTTATGAATAGTCGATATAAACAATCATAATATTATTGAACTTAATCTGGGAATGTTCAATTTAATTAATTGTAATATTATCTAACTATTATTTGTAGATTCCATACATAGACATACTATGTTGGGAAAATATTACATATATACTCGTTAATATATCATAAATAGTTATGATATTTATCTATTTCGGGTGCTGAATTACTATCATGCACCTAATAATAAATAGTATTATTCCTCAAGTATTATATCATTCAGTCAGTGATATGTGCTAAGTAAATCATTTAGTAATGGAAAAAATGTACCAAATAATATACACTATGTCCTTTATATGCAGGACAGACTAAAAAGTCAAATTATTTTATAAATATATATTATTATTATATTATGCCTTAATCATGAGCTATAAAGTGCATCGCCCATTTCTTGGACTACCACTGCAAATTGGTGCAAAGTCCCTAATTCTCCTTAAAAGTCATTAAATTTTAATTATATTCATATACACTCTTATTAAGCAAGAAATTATATTATTAGTGTTAAATCATGAACAGATGAAATGAGGACATACGATACGATGGGTAAACCAAGGATAAACAAACCATATTATCACGAAACAAGACGTTTCTACAATAAAAATTGATATTATGAAACCAAATCTGCAAACCGGAAATATAGAGTAGGGTGAAGGTTAACTGAATATAGAGTTAAATCTGCGTACACAAAAATTAATGACGCAAACATGGACTCATTGACGGTTATACAAAAAAAAAATGAACTGAATAATAGCAAGATCAGAAAGAACAAGATAGATTACTAACATTGTTACCAAACTAAATAGAATTTAAACTGAATACGATAAAATACACCGATTATTTCACCAAACTAGACATCTAACATATACTGTGAATTAAATGCAGTCCCGAACGAAACAAGCCCCGGAAATGTCATCGACGCGTTCTCCGCGAAATGCGATTTAATTCACTACCCTAAAGACCGTTCAGAATGAATATCGGCAATCCGTAGAGCCATAATTTATTCATTCTGAATCTCCACTCCAACCTCCCACAAATTAGGCACAGCACAAACAATGAAAACAAATATAACGTGCATATAAAATATATAGAACGGACATGCCTGCAAAATGTGAATTAGACTCAGTGATGTTTCTTATGAATGACAACAGTCACGAACTGAGACTTATCTTTTAACCCGTCGTCCGATGCGATCTTCACCAACGGCCTAGACTAGAGGATAGGACTGTTTGCTCCTTGTTGGTAAATAATGTCTTTTCAATCCTATGATCTACTGAGAAGTTGTATTCTTGAATGAAACATTAGGTGAGCTGGCATCGTCCTTCGATCGTTGGCTTGTACACGGAATATTGTGACGTCACTGATTTTTGCATAGTTACACAAGCCACGTCATGTTCGGAATCATGTGACTTGAACGTTTTCTTGTAATCGTAAACAGTCCGTGAAAGTATGTAAACAAGAAAAATTTCTTTCTTCCTTCGTTCCCCAGCAATGGCAACCACTCTGTTGCGGGGCTTTATACGATTCACTTCTTTTATTGTTGTTGCGGCCCCGTCTTCTATTTCAGTGGTCGTTGTGGAAAGCCACCGTTCTCATTGATTCAATAAGCTTCTTAGTTCTGGTCATTTGATTCATTAATTCTTGATCGTGCTATTGTTGGAATAGTTACGCGAATGTGAGTTAATACTTTCTGTCTGTCACAAGGTTTGAACTCAGTATCAAAATTGTTGAATTTGTAACTTCAATGAACGTGATAAGTCTCTTCTCGAGTCCACACAATTTTTAATATACATTTCAAACAGTAGACAGTCCATGGAGGTTGATTATGAAAACATTATATATTAGAATTGAATCATACATCATAAATGCTATCCATGCATTAGAGTCCTGGTCCAATAATATGCAACACTATAGTCAGAACGTCGTAACTATATGTACGCGCGGTTGGGACATCCAACGGCCGACAATGAGATTAGACGTCTGGCGATATAAAACGAATGTGGACCATAATTTCATCCTTCCTTGACTTTAGTTAAAATTACTAACCTCGATACATTCCTCTCTTCATAAGAATATCGGACTGACCCATGTCCGTACTGCAATAACATATGTGCGGCAATATCATGCCTACCACTGGAAGGATTATAGGACACGTCTTATCCGTTTGACGGTCATCTAAGAAAAGGGTGTGGTAACCTAGTCACGGTGCGTGACATACCAACGCATACACGTCATAATCAATCGTGTGTATCGCGTACACTAACTAACAATTATTTACATTATATTAAACGTAGTCACCTATTAATCTTATGCTGTTAACCTCTAGCAGACCATGCCAATAAAATACCTTAACACCTGCCTGTTTGCCTGTGTGTCCATCTGTCTGTCTATCTGTCTATATGACTCACTTTTATCTGCTCCATTCTCACTGACGTGTAGACAAGAGGTGTATGTCTATATGTCTGTCCATGTGACTCACGTTTTTCTGTTCCATCCTCACTGCCGTGTAGACAAGAGGTGTATGTATATCTGTCTGTCTATGTGACTCACTTTTTTCTGCTCCATCCTCACTGCCGTGTAGACAAGAGGCAGAGTATTTTCCTCACTAAGAAGATCATCGTTGGAGTTTTTGTCAAAGGGCGTCAAGTGATCACTGCCTTCTGGTGAATCACGTGGTTTATGTTTGCCACTGAGTATAGTCTTTACCTCATCTGAACTTTGACATTGGTCTAGCAATGCCAAGGTAAAATTCTGAACCTTCTCGTCCAACTGATCGTAGATTTTCTGAAACAAGGTTAGGATGAGTTAAGCTAATTAGCACAGACAAACTGCTAGCTTTAATGTTCATTGTGTTCTTTTTAGTTGGTTGTTTATTTCACGCTTCTGTCTGCTTGAATGACTGCTTGTTTTTCTGTCTGTACAATGCTTCATTGTATATCGCTGTTGCCTGCTATGTGTGTATTTGTGAATGTTTGTGTGCATTTGTGTGTGTGTGTGTGCTTGTGTGTGTAAACTGCAGCTTATATAGAACAACTCACTTTGTATTCCCCTTCAATCTCTGACAGCCTCCGAAATTTCCGGCTGAGTTGGAAAGACGCTAGAATTGGATCCTCTGCCGTCAGTGAAATGTAAGCAGGACTGGCCAAAGCTGTAAATGTATCAAGTCTCCTGGTAGTAAACACCTGTAAGGTTAAAATATAACCTAATACACTTGAGAAAATGTGAATAATATGTTACTCGCAAGAAAACCAAATCATGCAAATGTAAATAATAGAAAACTGGCTTTGTCGTTTTAATCAGGTGAGAATTTCAGGACCAGGGTTGTGACTTGGAAATTTGTGATCATTATGCATTTGAAGAATTGTAAATATTCATAGAATGTTAATGAAACATATATTCTATGACAACTGTCATGATAAAACAATGTAGACTGCCAATAAACAACGACGGACACACAAACATCTAGAAACAAAAACGACAGCATCTAACGTTCACGTGCCGAAGCTGTCTGCCAGGCATCTCTACAACACGCCACGAGCACTTGTCTTCAGTCATCTATACAACACATCACAAACACTTTTCTCCAGTCATCTATACAACACGCCACGAACAGTTTTCTTAAGGGCGTGCATGGCAGTAACAATCTGGTTTTAGGTACAAAATATTGATTTTTTACTTTTGAGCTTATTTTATTAAATAATCTTCGAGGAATCGATTGAGCAAGGTTTTATGACATAAAAAATGTAGTTGATGCGTCAAAAAGCATATTTTGGGCGCTACCCCCAAGCTATGATTTCCAAATTTGTGCCGAAAATGCACGATTTTTAATAATACCTTAGCTACGCTGAGCGCATCGCGAAGTATTTCCTCTCGCCGAAAAGGGATTTTTTTATTTTCCGGATCATAGCAAATTCGAAACCTTTATTTCACATAGCTCTCCTTGATTTGGCATTCAAAATTTTCAAAATTTTCCATCGTTTTACGCTAACTTCCTTATAAGGAGAGGTCACCCAGTGACCCCCATTCTCTCAGTCAAGGCCCATTCATGAGGCATTGGTGTTTATCTTTCTGATTGGTCGTAACAACGCTCAGCTTTCTCTGCGCAAATCCGGAACACAACGACAGGTACTTCTGACCGTAAACAAATAACTTTGTTTCATTGAACGTGGTACGTAGTACGACGTGTTTCTCTTGATTACAGTCTAAATCTAATTAAATTGTGTTCTATTACTTCAAAATGGGAAGAAAAGATAAGAAAAAAAAGCAACTTTCTGCCGCTAGAGCACGTCGAAAGTGTGTAATTTCCAGCAATGTTATGACCAAATCAGCGGTGAATGATAATCAACCTGATGTAGGCTTATCATCAACGTATGTCTGCATACCAGTATCCGATAGGCCTATAGTTCAAATCGCTGATCCAATAGTGCCTTACACAGCTGGCCAAGGTCGATCTGATATAAAAATGAACTTGAGCGTTAGCAAGAATGGTGCTTCTCATAACACTGTCGGTGCTAAACCTATGTACAGAAATATGCAGATCAAATTTTTGATCATTTGGATACCGTGCACAACTCTACAGTATTTCAACGTGCCTTCAGCATCGTCCGAGCTGAGCATGCTAAGAGTCAGCATCGTACCATTAATAATAAAGAAGTCTTTGACATCGCTGTCAGCTTTGACGCAACATGGCTAGCTAGATGTCATAAGTCACTGATAGGTGCTGGCAGTGTTATCGACATCTTGATTGGCATGGTCATCGATACGCACGTTATGTCTTCCTTCTGTTACACCTGCGGGAATACTGGACAGTGGCAACAGAAAAATCAGTTTGACAAATTTGAACAATGGAAAGCAGAGCATCAGAAGGACTTCTGCCGTAATTACGAAGAGTTCAACTTTGGTCCATCAGCCAGTGCAGAAATAAAAAAGCTGTTTGACCAAGCATCTGGAACAAACTCGAAACGCCTTGGACAGGTGCGATTAAGGAAATGTCTGGCCAACAGCCAGAAAAATGAGGCTGACAAACTTGTAAAAAGAAGAAAAATTAGGCAAGAGGCAAGACAAAGGCGAGAGGAGGAGCTGCAGGAAGCTGAAGGAGGTACAGCATATGGTGCTGGACAATTTTAAACACATTCAGTCTCCCAGAATGGAGTATATTGGACAAGACAACGCACTTGGTGAGTAAAAAAGTATTTTTCTTAAAATTAACATTTCATTAACAAAAAATGTAAAAACTAACACCTCTGTCAGTGAAGCATTATTTTTGTAATGCGGAGCTGGCAGAGTGGATAAGTGGCGATTCGCTACCGTGGCTAGGCGGTTGGGTGCCGTTCGGAAGGTCCTGGTTCGATCCTGGTAAGCCTATCACTTCTGTTGTTTTTCTGTTGTCTGGTCTTCTACTTCTTTATTTCTCACTGAGTGCCTGATAACTACCTATGTGTGTTGTTTGTTTATTTATTTACTGTTTACAGGCCTCGGGTTTCCCCTCCTTATATGTTTATGTGTTTATAAAATACCAAGAAACCTACAGTCTATACTTTACTTATTCTCATTCTTCTATCATTTGCTGGACACAGTGTTAAGGCCTTTGTCATGTGTAATCTGGTCTACACTGTTGTATAGTGGAACTGCAGAAGTGATTGCGTCTATAATTAGTCTAGGTCGTCCTATGGTACATATCCGGGTCACGGAGTGTTCGCGCTAGACCTCTGTCAGTGAAGCATTATTTTTGTAATGCGGAGCTGGCAGAGTGGATAAGTGGCGATTCGCTACCGTGGCTAGGCGGTTGGGTGCCGTTCGGAAGGTCCTGGTTCGATCCTGGTAAGTCTATCACTTCTGTTGTTTTTCTGTTGTCTGGTCTTCTACTTCTTTATTTCTCACTGAGTGCCTGATAACTACCTTTGTGTGTTGTTTGTTTATTTAACACCCTATCTAACAGACCAGTCTTAAATTTGGCATGCATGTAGTACAAATATATAAATTAAAAAATAATATGGTATGAAATCAGTTTTACAAGTAAACGGTACACGTGAGACAAGGGACGTTTCGGGTTTTACCCTTCGTCAGCCACAGTTACGAATAGGTGACAAGGACAAGAACTACATATAGGTACTACAAAGATCTGTGATGATGAGGAAAACGTTAAATGAGCGATACAAGCAGATGAAACCACAGTGATAAGCGAAACGATAACAGTAATAATGCGAGAAAATCGTGAAACCAGAAAGACATGTCGAAACAAGAAAGTAAATAATCAACGAAACGAAGACAGGAATGAATAACACTAATAAAATGCGTCAAAAATCACTTAGCTGTGTCGAGGAAGGGAACATTCAAAATGGCTGAACAACTAAGGCGTCATGCGGAAGTGACGTAGGAGCTAGTGACGGCTAAGAACAGAAAATGCGGAAACGAGACGAACCCAAGCAAAAACAAGGATAGATAGGAAAATAACGACAGAAGCCACCAGAATTATGCAAAATGATGCTGGACATTCATCCCAGCAGGAGCTAGAACGCCCATTTGAAAAATGAGGCGATTCTCCAACGAAAAGCGAGTTCGGTCGTCGCCGATACATGAACGGAGGGCAATGATCACACGCTTTTTTTTGTTGTTGATAGTCTGGTAATTTGCTTTGATATATTTTTTAAAATATTTTTAAAAATATTTTTTCATATAAATATATATATATTTTTAAATCCAATACGGCGGATGTTGCACGTGTAACTTTCATTGTTTTCATGTAGTCTGTACACAAACCCGTGGGTTGAATCATGCACTTTCCATTCCAGCAGCCATTCGCTCTCTACCTCATGACAAACACGGGGAAAATCCATTCCCACACTTTTTTTTCCAGCTTCTCGGCATCAGTATATATAATAATGGTGCGTTTTTAATGTGCTTCAGTAGATACATACATACATACATACATACATACATACATACATACATACATACATACATACATACATGCATACACGCACGCACGCACGCACGCACACAGACCGAAAGACAGACAGACAGACAGACAGACATACAGACAGACAGACAGACAGACGTGTGTGTGTATGTGTGGGTGTGTGGGTGTGTGTGTGTGTGTGTGTGTGTGTGTGTGTGTGTGTGTGTGTGTGTGTGTGTGTGTGTGTGTGTGTGTGTGTGTGTGTGTGTGTGTGTGTGTGTGTGTGTGTGTGTGTGTGTGTGTGTGTGTGTATTGTTGTGTATTGTCACAGTATAATATCTACACTTTCATGACATTGTCCTCTCAGCTCGTATCAAACTGCGAGAGGTCACACAATCAACATACTTGTAAACGCCATTCACAAAGCGTACACGAAGGCGTGCTGACAATATCCCTTTTTAATAATAACAATGAAACACGTAGGAATTCAATAATAATAGCAATACATTGTCAGCAATAACCATATGACTGGATCAACAAGTCCTACTACCCCTGGACTATAAAATAATGCTGTCCAAAACCCAGCAACCTTAAAGAGAGCACGATTAATATGCAATGCGGCTTCTAAAGCCGGCCAACTGACATCTTTCTCTGTCAGGCTTCCTGTTCACTCCCTTCCATTGCACCCCTTTGCACCATTTTCTTTTAAAGCTGATGTGCGCACCAAAATATATGTTTATTCCACCAAAGTCTATGTGCGCAACAAAAGATATTATGTGACATCTACCCCCTTCCCCAGAAAAGAAAACGGAAATTTCTTCTCCCTGAGAGCAGTAGATTTCACAGCATACAACAAAATATAAGACAAGTTCAACTCAAAAAAAATAATTTCACACTAGTGTACGTAGACGTCGTGCCTACGAACAAATATATCTCATGTCCCAAAACTTGCAATCTGGACAGAGCATCTGCCACGACATTAAGTCTACCCTCTAATGGGATAATTGTGAACTGGAACTGTTGTAGCAACAAGGCCCAACGAGTCAACCGTGAGCTTGTCGACTTCGAAGATTTCAAAAACAGTAAAGGTCGATGATCTGTCTGAAGTACAAACTGGGACCCTATCAAGTATCGGGACATTTTTGACACTGCCCATATTATAGCCAGGCATTCCCTTTCTATTGTGGAGTACCTGGTCTCCGCCGGTAACAGTTTCCGACTAACATACATCACAGAATGTAGTGTACCCTCGTGGTCTTGCATAAGACATGCGCCAATGCCCACCGATGACGCGTCGGTCCGCAGTATAAAGGGTTTGCTCAAATCAGGCAAAAGAAGGATTGGTCGTCTGGAAAATAACTCCTTGATTTTTGATAACGCTTTCTCGCATTCTGCCGACCATACAACCCTGTTAGGCATCCCTTTACTAGTAAGAGAGGTTAAAGCATCAGAAATTGTAGAAAATTGAGGGATGAATTTGCGATAAAAATTGACAAGTCCCATCAGGCTTCTGACCTGCTTCTTAGTCCTTGGTGCTTGTAGTTCCAAAATTTTTGTAACCGTGCCAATCTTGGGTTTTAATTGATTATTACCTACGATAAACCCCAAAAAACTCAACTCCCTAAAACCGATACAAATCTTACTAGGGCGTGCCGTTAAACCATGCTTACGTAAACAATGCAACAGGGAAGACAACCCCAACATATGTTGTTCCCATGTTTCATGGAACAGGCAGATGTCATCGATGTACGTAATCACATCCGTACGATGACCTAGTAACTTTCTCATCATTCTGACGAAAGTTGCGGGTGCATTAACTAGCCCGAAACACATAAAATTAAACTGAAATAAACCCTTTGGGGTGGAAAATGCCGTCAAAGGTTTAGCCGACTCGACAAGAGGAACCTGCCAGTATCCCCGAGATAAATCTAGTTTACTAAAAAACCTGGCATGGGAAAGTTGAGTAAGGAGGTCCTCCTGGTTCGGTATTGGCTCAGCGTCAATCACAGTGACACTATTTAATTTACGGAAGTCGATGCAGACACGCAAGAACCCATTTTACTTTCGTACAACAACCATGGGGAATGAGTAAGCAGACTCCGATGGAGAAATGATCCCCAACCGTAACATTTCATCTAGTTCTTTTTCAATCGCCGACTTGAAATGTAATGGCTGCGGATACGGCTTCACCCTGATCGGTTGGTCGTCCGTCAGGATGATATTGTGGCAGATCAAGTCGGTACGTCCTGGCAAATCAGTGAGAACATCCTTAAACTCTCCAATGACCGATCGAGCCTCAGATTTCTGTGTTAATGTTAGGCCGCCACATATCTGCACATTCTCCCAAGACTCAGAAGGAGCAAGGGGAACGAGAAACAGCTGGAGATTAATATCATCTCCTATGTCACCCAATTCCTTAATGACCACAGGACATGCCATCTTCGGGGTCTCCCCAGACAACTTAGTGTCCACCCCTTTTAGAGCCTCTGGCCGTTCCATATAAGGTTTTAACATATTAATGTGGAATACCTTCTCCTTGTTCCGAACCTGGATTAAATAATCCACATCCGTTACCCTTATTAAGCACTTTAAACGGTCCCTGCCATGTAATGCTCAAACGGTCTTCCTTTGATGGCAGAAGAAGCCATACCTCTTCACCGGGAACCAAGAACAGTAGTTTGGATCCGCTGTTAGCGTATTGCCGGTACCGCGCCCCCGCCATGGATAAATTATCACGTGCCACGGCACACGCTTTGACAATACGGTCACGAAGGTTTATGACGTATTCGTAACTGGAAACGGAGGACCCATCAGAACACCTACCAACCAGTATATCTTTCAGAATGTGCATTGGGCCCTCGGATTCGCCCCGTACAATAGTTCAAATGGAGAGAACCCGGTGCTCTCCTTAGGCGCCTCTCTATAGGCAAATAATACTGCTGGAAGGAATTTATCCCATTCTTGGGGAAATTCAGCAGTGACCTTGGCCAACATATCCTTTAATGCACCATTAAAACGTTCACATACCCCGTTTAACTGGGGATGATAAGGGCTGGTGAACGATTAGGAAATGCCCAACAATTTAGTTATCTCAGCCTTTTCCTTGGAAATGAATCGACGTACCCTATCTGACAATATCACCTCAGGAAACCCAAACCTACTGAACAACATCTGCAACGCATCCGCCACAGCCTGCGAGGTTATAGTCCTCATTGGCACAGCCTCGGGCCATCTTGTGCACAGTTCCACCATTGTCAGAATAAAAAGAAAGCCTCTCTCTGATGCAACAGAAAGAGGACCAATGATATTGATTGCAACTTTCTGGAAGGGGCGAACCGACAAATCAACAACCTGCAACGAAGCCTTCGGTAATTTACGTTTATGTGTCACTGGCTGGCATACCCTGCAAGACCTGCAGTATACCTTAATGTCTTTGTTGTTTGCCGGCCAATAGAATTGTGACAGAACTCTATGGCAAGTTCTTGCAACCCCCATATGTCCAGCAAACGGTGAATCGTGTGCCACCTGCAACACCTTTGATCTAAAGGCGGCAGGCACAACCACCTGGCGCTTGAATTCGAATTGGCTGGAAAAACATCTGGTAAGAACATCATTTTTCAACTCAAACCAGTAACGTGCCGACTTCGTGCACTTTACATCACCATTTTGGGCCAAAGTGTAACATTTCTGCAATGTTCCATCAGCTCGCTGCTGTTGGACAAAGTCCGATGCTGGTCCATCGGGACCCGTGGAGGCAATACATGGGACCGCGTAAGATGTCGGTAGTTCCCGCTGTATCGCCAATGAATTGTCGTCTGCTCTGGTCTGCGCTCTTGTGACCACCACATTGGCCACAACTGACCGTTCGACCTGCCATTTTGTGATGTCGGCCTGAGTACAGTCACGAACACCAAGCACGTTCCCTATAATCAAATCGACCACTGGAGCCTTAAGAACACACGCCTGCACCCGACCAGAAATAAAGGGTGTATCCACTTCTATAATGGCTAGGGGGTAATATTCAACATTTCCCCCAAATGTCACGCATCCGACAGTCTTACCAATAAGGCACGATTCGTCAATACATGATCGGCGCACTCCTATCGTAGTGCATCCTGTGTCCCTCAACACAGACACCAACCGGTTCTGAACCATACCCTGGTGTAACTCTAAGCCTCCGCTCCCATCAAGAGAAGAGAGGCAAAGCAGAGTATGACCACAAATTAGTAATGGTCTGCCATCAGGTTCAAACAAAGGCCTACATCCCTCGCAATCCTCGTTATTAAAGGTTTTCAGAACGCATGCCGCATTAGCCTTTTCTGAATTGTTTGGACAGACTCTTGCAGCATGTCCCCTTCCGTCACACGCGCCACATCGAAGCTGACCACCATCATCTTTTGTAGGACTACCCTTTGGTGAATTGGGGCGTTCTTGCTCCCGTTTGTCATCCCTGTCATTCCTTTTACTCGGACAACTTCTTCTATACCAGCGATGATCGGGATTGTTGGGAGTATCTATTCTGACCTGCCTCCGAGCAGACCTTTCATGCCTATCTCCCGTGTATCTGAACGGAGATCTATCCTGATGATAGAACGATTGATTTTTCGGGGATCTGTATCCCTTAAAGCTATCATAGTTCCCATGAGATCCATGCCCACTAGAGTTTTGCCAATCAAACCTTCTCTTGGCAAACCTGTCCGCACTCTTGGACCGATGTTGCCGGAAAGGTTTCCCACTAACCTTGCCAACACATGCAGCGAAAGGCTCAGGGACAAATGACTTGTGAATTGTCTTACCAGGGTGAGCGGTAACGTACTGCCGCCCCAACTCTGACATAGCAGCAATATCTCTAGGTTTGCGTTCCTGAAAAAATGCAACCATGTCAGAACAACATGAGGACAACACCTTGTCCCGCAACATGAGATCAAACAGTCCATCAAAATCTCTGTTTATTCCCTCCAGCTCTGTCCATCTATTAAGGAGAAGTTTAATTTTGGTGACAAAAGAGCCCAAATCTTGGTCGGCACTAGGCATCGCATCTCTGAAACGAGAGCGATACCCTTCGGCTGTCAGCTTAAATTCTCTCAGCAATGTTGCCTTTACGGTATCATAACACTGACAAACAACATTTTTCTTTCTTATATAAGAATAAGTGTTCTTAGGTCAGTTTCTTGCGCTGATTTCAAATTTGAAATCCGTTTATCTCTATCACGTCGGGTTCTTAAGATATTTGTGAATAAATATATTTTTGGGAAACCGTTATTTGCTCCGTTTCATTTTTACTATATAACTTTTTAAAAATTAATAAAATGCAAAATAATTCTACTTTTTATACTGCTAAAAGATGCATGACATATGTTACGTTACATTTCAAATAGTTACTGTATTTTGAAATAATTCTGAGTGAAATATGGCTTCTAGAAGTTGTAGAAATTCGGCTGATCTGTTCTGTTACGTGTGCGGATATTTTACCGATCGTGTTCACCAGAAAAACTTTACACCATTGCTAAAGAAAGCATATGAACTTTATTTCGATTCGAAAGTTGATGATGCAAATAAATCTTGGAAGCCAAATGCAGTTTGTTCGACTTGTGCAAATACATTGGCAGGTTGGTTACGAAAATCGCCGAAGCATAAGTCGATGCCTTTTGGAGTGCCAGTAATATGGCGTGAACCGACAAATCACGCTACTGATTGTTACTTCTGCTTGACAAATATCCATGGTTTCACTTTTAAAACTAGAAAGTCTGTGGTTTATCCAAATATTGAATCGGTTTCGAAACCAGTGCCTCATGATCCAATCACGTGTCCGATCCCAGTTCCACCAGAACAATATCCGTTGGACGTGAATGAACCATCAGAAAGTGATAGTTTACCTGCTTTAGAAACTAATTCTGACTCGGATTATATACCGGTGAATGATGGTGTTCACTTAATTAACCATTCAGAACTTTCAGATCTAATACGTGATCTCGCTCTCACCAAAGGACAAGCGGAATTACTCGGTTCGCGACTCAAAGAATGGAATCTTTTAGCGCCCAATACTCCGATATCTAAATTTCGTCATAGACACAGAGAACTTGTTCAATACTTTGAGATGGATGATGACATTTGCTATTGCAAAGATGTAAAAGGTCTAATGGTGCACCTCGGTCATGAGCACATAGTCAACGAATGGCGACTTTTCATCGACTCTTCCAAGACTAGTCTAAAAGCCGTGTTATTGCATAATGGAAATTTATTTTCATCAATTCCAGTCGCCTACTCTGTTCATATGAAAGAAACTTATGACAATATGGCTATACTTTTGGCAAAAATAAAGTACAATGACTACCAATGGCGGATTTGTGGAGACCTAAAGGTCATTGCAATTCTCACGGGCATGCAGACTGGGTATACTAAATTTTGTTGCTTCCTATGTGAATGGGACAGCCGCAACAGACAGGAACATTATGCAAGAAAGGTGTGGCCTATCAGGGATCGTATGCAGCTCGGGCATAAAAATGTAATACACGAGCCATTAGTTAACAAAGACAGCATCATTTTACCACCGTTACATATAAAGTTGGGGCTCATGAAGAATTTCGTAAAAGCGTTAGATAAAACGAGCAAAGCTTTCACTTATCTTCGAGAAAAGTTTCCGCAAATTAGCGATGCAAAGATAAAGGAAGGTATCTTTGTAGGACCTCAGATTAGGAAAGTTATTGCAGACAAACAATTCGAGAACTTGTTACATGGTAGTGAACTTCGCGCATGGATGGCATTCAAATCGATCGTCGATAGCTTTCTGGGAAATCACAAATCTGTCGACTATGTGCATATTGTTAAGCAGTGCATAGATGCATACAGAATTATGGGCTGTAACATGTCCCTCAAAATCCATTTGCTCGATTCGCATCTTGACTTTTTCCCTGACAACCTTGGCGAAGTCAGCGATGAACATGGAGAACGATTCCATCAAGATATCGCCGTAATGGAGTCACGTTATCAAGGACGGTGGAGTGTGACCATGCTTGCCGATTATTGTTGGATGCTTCATCGCGATGTACCACATGCCATTCACCGACGAAAGTCGACTGCAAAGAAATTCAAGCCTACATAACTGTTATACTTCTTGTACAAATGATGTTGTAATACTGTATGCGTTGTTAAAAAACTTCAATTGCGTATTTCTAGAGATCCCGACCTGATAGAGAAAAACGGTTTGCAGATTTAAAAACAGCGCATTAAAATTGACCAGAAAAACATAGAAATGTTAGAGAAAGAAAAAAAAATTTTTTTTTTGTTAGCCAGTGTAATTAGTTCTGTCAGCCACAGGCAAACTATATACGGTGTTTAAAGCAGAGCCGGAAAGCAAAGCAGATAAAAGTGAAGGCAATTCTTCCTTCCTTGCCCTCCAGGTAAGGGCCGCTGATTCAAATCTCTCCAAAAAGAAGTCCATGCTATCTACTTCCTCCCGAAAATTCGGTAATCGTAGCCTATAAGGGCGAGCTGGCTCCCTAGAAGTCGAACTAGGATTGCCAGAATCAAGCTCCAACTTTTTTATAGCAATTTCCTTGTCCGCCTCAATCTTCATTTTTTCTAGCTCCATCCGTCTTAGATCTGCCTCAATTTTTTTTATTTTCTGTATCTGCCTGAATCTGTCTCAGTTCCCTATCTGCTTCAATCTGTTTCAGTACCTTATCTGCTTCAATCTGTTTCAGTTCTTTATCTGCTTCAATCTGTTTCAGTACCTTATCTGCTTCAATCTGTTTCAGCTCCCTATCCCTATCTGCTTCAAACTGTTTCAGTACTTTATCTGCTTCAATCTGTTTCAGTTCCCTATCTGCTTCAATCTTCAATTTTTGTAGTTGACGCTCCTCATAGCGTTCTCATCTGTCATCTTCCTGTTTTTTCTGTAACTCATACTCTTTGTGTTCGGCCTTTGCCCACTCAAGCAAAGAATCCCCAGACTTTCTTGTCTTCTCTCCAATTTCAATAAAATCGTTAAGGATAGACATAGTTATGGTCAAGGTGCAATACAAATGCGGTGTCAAACTACGAAATAAGTAAAATTACGAAGGTTACCTATTCCTCAAATTGTACCCATACCCCCACAAAATAATAATAAATATATTGTTGCACACGCCCAATATAATATATATTTGTAGACGAAGGGTACGATGTCCCTGCAGTTCTGAATACACCTGACTGAAAAAACAAGCAGGTGAAAATACAGTATGACAAGTCAATTCCAAATAAGGGATCCGGTGAAACGAATCCTTGCTTGTCTATACCCAATCAATGTCACGATACAATGACATAAATCTCAAGCTCACACAGTGGTAGCTTTAGACAAGGACATCCGCATAATGGCTAAAAAATGATGTCCGTACCCCGTCTCTTATTTCACTAATGCGTGATTTTACAAATACATATCATATACAAAGGAAATCAAAAATTCATATACTATGAACAGTACATCTAATGATGAGACACGAACTCACTTGACAAACAAACACCTACAGTACGATAAGAAAGTGATGACAGATATATGAGATAGAAACACATAAGTATATACAAACCGCTGGGTTAACAAACGAGAACAAGGAGATTGTCAATATAACTTATGTACAAGATAGCAAGAAGAAAACAGGAGAATACGACAGCAAAACATGACGAAAAAGAAGACTTGCAAAAAGATGACACTATGCATACAAACAAGACAATCACCGCTAAGACACTGACAATGTGCACGGTCAGTTATGCTGGACAGTCAACAGGGTCAACTCTCTGTGCCTGCACAACACTGCAACACTGACAGTGTTACTGCCTAAAGAAATCAGTTCAACAAAATCCCTTTCCCATAATAAAAAAAAGAAAATGTTAAACACGCCACCAATTCCACCCTCAAACCAATGTATTACAATAATAAGACAATACAGACGGCACGAAAACCAGTAGTGGACGGTGAAGCGACGAGGTCTGTAGCAAGGCAATATCAAAAGGCAGAAAGAAGTCGCACCAATAATTGAAATATGTAAAACAAATGAAATTGCAAATGAAAGTATCAGAGACAATGAAAAGAACAGATAATAAAATAGTAACAGAAAAGCATCATTGCAACTACCAGCATATGGGGAAACGAGCTAAACGAAAAAAATTCAAATGGATGAGCAGACTAGACCAGTAATTAAAAACATGACGATAAGGGAAACACATAAAATAAAATGACGTCAAAAAAAAAAAGTAGAACAGCAAGAGAAAAGAAAACAAGAAATATAACTAAATTTATGACTGTCTTTCTGTAAACTGAATCCTCAAAGTTCCAATACCAGCTCCTCAATCGAATGATGATAATGAATCACGAGACAAAAGCACGAATAGTACCAACAAATGTTAGT
The DNA here is from genome assembly GCA_024509875.1 of Oreohelix idahoensis. Classification (NCBI taxonomy): domain Eukaryota; kingdom Metazoa; phylum Mollusca; class Gastropoda; order Stylommatophora; family Oreohelicidae; genus Oreohelix; species Oreohelix idahoensis. The sequence continues at coordinate 51,952 of JAMPIV010009423.1, read as the reverse complement.
GCTACAATCAGTTACGCTTAGTGCACTCTGCACTGTCCGGTTGCGGCAAAATGTTCTGAACAAATTCAAAGACAAGATCCACAATCGACGTCAGTTATTCTCGTAGCTGAAGCCTTGAAGCCACCAATGGATGTAGTAATAAGAAAATACATCAATGTTCAGTATCCTCCCATTCCGTTCCGTTCTCAAAAATCCACACCAATGTAACTGGCCTTCTTATGTCTGTGTCCAAGACAGGCTATACCAGCATAATAAATTATAACTGGTAAACTCAGCGACGTTCAGAAATTATCATTCGTTATCGAACCATGGCTGCAGTAAGAAACGACATAAAGTCCATCAGCAAGACATCACGTCTTTTATCAGCTGCGTAACATAGACCACTGCATCAGAAAATGTGTCATGGTCGTATCCGCCTTTCACGTACAATTAATCAGCACGACTACAATGTTCTGTCTAATCCCACGCTTTATATCAGCATCAGCATTCACGGATAACGTTGCTCAGCAAATCATGTATAGTTCCTCATCACGAACAGTTTCTCAGCAAGACAATGATAGTCGGTAGTATTCACAAACGAGTTAAATTTTCATGCGGACAAAAAGTCACTGCAGCAGAGTCGCGCAATAAGCATGCACAGGCAAGGCAACGTATTCACGGTAGAGGCGAGCTGTACGATGTGTACTGGCAGGTACACACGTGTAGTATCCACATAATTTGTTGTACCACAAATCCCAATGTAGGCGACGTCTTCGTGCTCTCAGCAGATAGGCCACCACTGGGCAACCGATAATCCAAAAAATCAGCAGGCAACTGCAACGACTGACAACTTTAAAACATCTTCAACTACGCCTGGAAGGAACTAAAACCTCATATTTTCCACCACAATTACGACAGACCCACAATCAGCTCTCCAAATCACTGACAATGGAACTAATCCAACAATAAGACGGTGTCATCGTCGCCCCAGCCAGACAGGAACTCATTAAACCTTAGCTTCATAGTCTTCACACTGCGTAATGAGTCAATGCACGAACTTGTAGCTTGTTTTCACCGACAACAAACCCATTGCAAAATGTCCTCGTCAGAAAAAAATAATAGCACATATAATGGGATGCAACCCAGTCGCCAACAAAAGCCTCGACAACTGTAAACTTGCTATGAGGGAGCCCGTAATAAGATCAATACTACAAATATATAGTTCCAAAGGTTGTTATTGCCGGGAGTTGTAGTGAGGATAAGCTCTCACTGCAGATAAAATACTTCTATGGCACGCGCCTCAAACAGCCTCTGACAACCAAGTCCAGCTCCCGGCCTTCACGTGTGGCTCAATTTGAGCCCGGCGGAACTGTTTCCACTGACGGGAGAAGGGGCAAAGGCGAGCGACTGGCGCCTTAAAACCAGCAGCTTCGGGCAGATAGGGCTCGTGATCCTTGGTTGGTAGCTTATCTAAGAGAAGGAACTCTGAATTCAAACCACCGCTGCCTTGCGGGAATATCCATTTATGGAATTGGCTTCGGGAGTAAACCCTGAGGATAAATCCGGAGTCGGAGTCCCTAAGGCAGTCTAATGTCGATTCGACATTATTCTGGCAACTCCTGCGACATGGCTGGTACCAAACTGTATCGGCTACTGCCGTTCCTTTGGATCTACCGGCTGTGTGGAGAGGGGGAACATGCTGCATGGGCAACAGCTTGATCTCCATATAACTGTGCCCAAGCTCGCGCCCTGGAGAGGACACTCCAGCTTCACCCTATAGGTGTCGGCAAAACACGGGAAGTAGCAGTTACCGGTTATAAGCATTTGCCCAATTGGCGTAGGGCATGGCGCCAGGGGCTACTTCCGACAGTGGGAGAGGTTCTAGGATCTCACTGGACAGCTACCGCCCGCTTCAAGCTGGGCAGCCCCCAGTCAATAAGGTGTTGTCCCGCCACTGTCTGCTTTCCCCATTGGGTGCATGGGGATTAGGGTCAAACCCGAACTGTGGACAGAAAATTTTGCACCAAGCAATTATCGAAAAAATAGAAATAAGCAAACTCTCAGATTGGGATGCTGGAACGTCCGGACTATGTTGACTGGACTATCCGAAAACCTACAGGATGTAAACGATGTAAGGAAGACAGCCATAATTAATGATGAGCTTAAACGACTTCAGGTGGATATAGCTGCACTTCAGGAAACGCGCCTGGCGGGCTCTGGAACGGTGAGCGAGAAGGACTACACATTTTATTGGCAAGGGAAAGATCTTAATAAAGCTAGAGAACACGGAGTAGGTTTTGCGGTCAAAAAATCGCTAACTAAAATGGTTGAACCAGGCGAGAATGGATCAGAACGCCTGTTAACGCTCCGCCTGCAAACTAGCACAGGTCCCATCACCCTTGTCAGTGTGTATGCTCCTACTCTGTACTCTGCCTCAGAAGCTAAAGATGAGTTCTACGAGAATCTAACAGCAATTATCAAAAGCATACCTAGGCAAGAACAGCTTGTTCTCCTTGGTGACTTTAACGCTAGAGTGGGTGCCGATAATGTTTCATGGCCTTCATGTCTGGGCAGGTTTGGTATTGGCAAGATGAATGAAAATGGACAACGGCTCTTAGAGTTGTGCGTCCACCATGACCTCTGCGTGACCAACACCTACTTTCAGACAAAACCCCAGCATAAGGTGTCATGGAGACACCCACGATCCAAGCACTGGCACCAACTTGACCTGATTCTCGTCAGAAGGCCACTCCTCAGGTCTGTGCTCTCCACGCGCTCGTACCATAGTGCAGACTGTGATACAGATCACTCCTTGGTTTGCTGCAAAATCAGAGCACAACCAAGAAAACTCTATCGTGTCAGACATGAAGGGAAACCACGCATTGATACCAGCAAGATGTCAGACCCTTTCATGATCGCTCAATTCACTGCGACCTTCGAGAAAGTGCTCAGTAGCCCTCAGCATGGTGATACTATTACAGAGAACTGGGAGCATCTACGGAACACCATTCAAAGTACTGCACTTGCCACCTTTGGTAAGAAAACAGCAAAGTCAAATGACTGGTTTGATGCTTCATCAGATGTGATGGCACCTGTCATTGAAGCTAAGCGCAGTGCTATGAATGAATACAAACGTTCACCGAGTGCCAGAACCCTACAGATCCTGAGGGCTACGAGAAGCAAAGTTCAACAAACTGCTCGACGCTGTGCAAATGACTACTGGCTCCAGCTCAGTGAGAGCATCCAGATCGCAGCGCAAACAGGCAACATTAGACAAATGTATGACGGTATAAAGAAAGCACTTGGCCCCCATAAAAGTAAGACGGCACCGCTAAAAACCATCAGCGGAGAGAAGCTAACCGATAAGGGTAAGCAGATGGAGAGGTGGGTCGAGCACTACTCTGAGCTTTACGCTAGAGACAATACCGTTACGCCTGCAGCCCTTGATGGTGTCAACAGTCTGCCAACTATGGAGGAGCTGGATGCCGAACCAACATTAGAGGAACTCAGCAAGGCCATTGATAGCTTGGCCTCTGGCAAAGCACCAGGCAGTGATGGGATTCCTCCTGATTTAATCAAATGCTGTAAGAGCACGCTATTACATCCCCTGCATAGGATGCTGTGCCAGTGCTGGGAAGAGACAACTATTCCTCAAGACATGCGAGATGCCAAGATTGTAACACTGTATAAAAATAAAGGAGACAGAAGTGATTGCAATAACTACAGAGGCATCTCTCTTCTTAGTATTGTTGGTAAGGTTTTTGCCAAAGTCATCTTAATGCGACTACACAAGTTAGCTGAGCGCATATATCCAGAGTCACAGTGTGGATTCCGAGCTGGCAGATCAACAACAGACATGATCTTCTCTCTCCGCCAGCTTCAGGAAAAATCAAGAGAGCAGAAAAGACCATTATATATCGCCTTTATAGACCTCACAAAAGCATTCGACCTGGTTAGTAGGGATGGACTCTTTAAAATCCTCCTGAAAATAGGCTGCCCTTCTAAAATGCTGGAAATGATAAAGTCATTCCATGACGGCATGAAGGGAACAGTCCAATATGCTGGAAGCACGTCACAGCCCTTTGATATACGAAGTGGCGTTAAACAAGGCTGTGTTCTGGCTCCGACCCTCTTCGGAATCTTCTTTGCCTTACTCTTGAAACATGCATTCAGAGATGCAACTGAAGGAATATGCCTTCACACTAGGTCAGATGGCCGTCTGTTTAATCTTTCAAGGCTGAAGGCAAAAACAAAAATCAGAAGGGTCACTATAAGAGACTTGTTGTTCGCTGATGATGCTGCAGTCGTCACTCAAAGCCAACAGGAGCTTCAGAGCTTGATGAATCGCTTCACTAAAGCATGCAAGGACTTTGGCCTCACAATAAGTCTAAAGAAAACGAATGTGCTGAGTCAGGATGTGGGTGCTGCACCAGTTATCACTATCGATAACTATGAATTGGCAGTGGTGCACCACTTCACATACCTAGGGTCTACCATCAATGACAAACTCTCACTGGATACAGAAATCGACAGCCGCATTGGCAAAGCTGCAGCTACCTTTGCCCGCCTCACATCGCGTGTTTGGGGAAACTCTAAACTCACAATGAAGACCAAAGCTGCGGTATATAATGCCTGCGTCACCAGCACACTCCTATATGGCAGCGAGACCTGGACGACCTATGCTAAGCAAGAAAGAAGGCTCAATACCTTCCATTTGCGGTGTCTACGCCGCATCCTCGGCATCTCGTGGAAAGATAAAGTGACAAATGTCGAGGTGTTGTCACGTGCTGGCCTTCAAAGTATGTATACGCTTCTTAGACAGCGCAGACTTCGCTGGCTTGGCCATGTTCGCCGCATGGATGATGGTCGCATCCCAAAAGATATCTTCTACGGACAATTAGCAGATGGCAAGAGAACAGTTGGGCGACCACAGCTGAGGTTCAAAGATGTGTGCAAGAGAGATATGAGGGCACTGGACATGGATCCAGCAACATGGGAGGATGAAGCTGCCGATCGCACTAAGTGGCGATGCTATTTACGGCGCCACCTCAGACTGGGCGAAGAGAGGCTCACACAAGAAGCAGAGGTGAGGAGAAAACGTCGAAAGGAGCACCAGGAAAATAAGCAGCTGAGGGCTGTCACCTCAGGGGCGCATTCCCATAGTCAGTTATGACTGAAGGGGCTATTATTACTACAAATATCCAGATACCAGTAGTCACTAACAAAGTGGAACGCTAAAATACACCTGTATAGAGGACCACAGCCCCCAAAAATATGTCACAGTATAATATCTACACTTTCATGACATTGTCCTCTCAGTTCGTATCAAACTGCGAGAGGTCACACAATCAACATACTTGTAAACGCCATTCACAAAGCGTACACGAAGGCGTGCTGACAATATCCCTTTTTAATAATAACAATGAAACACGTAGGAATTCAATAATAATAGCAATACATTGTCAGCAATAACCATATGACTGGATCAACAAGTCCTACTACCCCTGGACTATAAAATAATGCTGTCCAAAACCCAGCAACCTTAAAGAGAGCACGATTAATATGCAATGCGGCTTCTAAAGCCGGCCAACTGACATCTTTCTCTGTCAGGCTTCCTGTTCACTCCCTTCCATTGCACCCCTTTGCACTATTTTCTTTTTAAGCTGATGTGCGCACCAAAATATATGTTTATTCCACCAAAGTCCATGTGCGCAACAAAAGATATTATGTGACATATATATATATATATATATATATATATATATATATATATATATATATATATATATACATATATATATATATATATATATATATATATATATATATATATATATATATATATATATATAATGAAAGTGAAACAGATTTTATTTTGAAATCAATTTGATGTTATTTGAAATTTAACAGAAGTACAAAGAAAAAAACGATCTTGTAGATAAATAAATTATAAATTGTACCCACAGTCTTCAGTGAATTATTAAAGTTGGGTTCAAAGTTCTTGTTGGTTAGTTAATTACTCCTAGCAGAGTCATAGTCTTAGGTTGGTCTGGAGAGGGGCACCATAGGTAACTAGGATTGCACATTACCATCTCACCTAGTGATCTATACAGCTTGACTCTACCTTTGACTGCGATACACCATTACATTTTTCAGAGAATGGGGTATTTCTTTTAAGACCAGTCTCTTATCTGGCACTATCCTGGTATCATCTGATACATCTATTTGTCCAGGATATTATCATCATCTTATTATCATTACCTCTCGCGACACAGATAAGTGCTGGTGAAATAACAGATGAGAAGATGGTGCTTGCATTGGATAGGACACACACTGAGGGCATCTGTTGATAGCATTAATGGATAGTCTTTGCTCTAGAATCCTGAGGGTAAGAGGGGTAGAAAGAGACCACACAAAAACACGGAGATGAGAAATGGCGACAGACGTGACAGGAAGAAAGAAGACATGATAATATGTTAAACACGTGACAAAATGGCGGCGTGGTATGAAGTTTGTGAAGGCCTTTGCTCCTTAGGCAGCTGTAGGGTAAAAACAAAAAGGTCAAGGTAGTCCCATAGCAGATACTGCCGTAGGGGAGTAAAGTGTTAGAGACATCACCATACAAGGTCCAGTATCGAGAGGTGGGGTGACCAGTTTCCTTCCTCACTGTCTTTTCCTTCCCTCAGGTACCCACTTACAGCTGGGTAGACTGGAGCGTGTTGGTACCGTGATTAGAACCCGGCACCAAGCCTCGAGAGACCAGCACTCTAACCATTCTGTCAGTCGGACTCTGTAGGATAGTGATGATGAATTTCATCTAGCTAGACGAGGATCTGGGATCCCATTTGTTCCTCAAGAGAATAATTTGTTAACGTCCTAACCTCTTCAATCAGTACCTACCTTAAAATCTTCCCTCCTCCACTCCGTACACTCCTCACATGCGCAGAAATAGTCGTGAGGTTCCTCCAGAAAGACGCCACACATCATGATTTTCTTGATAATCTGAAAGTTGTTCCTATTGGCAGCTCGCAGCAGGACCTGAAATGTCAAGGGTTATAACCTGTGTCACGAGCTAGTTGACCTTAGACACCAGAAAGTTTTCAAAGTTAATGAGGTTTCTCCTATTAGACATGATTGTCTTAGACCAGCGGTTCCCAACCTGTGGTACGCGTACCCCTGGGGGTACGCGACAGGACATTCAGGGGTACGAGAAAATAATTGAGTAATGGCGGAAAAAGATACATATGTCAACAGTGTAAAAGACAAGTCAAAAGTTGTGAAATTAATTCAACACTATACTATACAACATGAACTGTGTGAGACAATCTCCGCCGTTTTTCTTGCGCGCCACTGGCGTGCTGTCTGCTTGGACTGGCGTGTGTGAAAATCTATGGCGTTTTGTGTGACCACAATTCAATATTTTTACACAATAGTCTTCATTATGATGACTATGGGATTATAGTTGTGCCGTTGAATATTTCATCAAAAATATGACTTGTTTGATCTTCCACACTATCTATGAACGTCAAATGTCCCGGAAGTAATAATGTCGATTCTTGACCCAAATTTTACAAACGTGAGACAGTGAGACAGTGTTTCTATATACAGTAGTTTTTGTCATTGTTTTAACTTAACTTAAAGTGATTAATTGTTCAATTCGTGTATTATCAGATATGGATCAGTGGTTGAAAACCGGCACAGTAAAAAAACTGAAACATAATGCGGAATGTGATCAATCGCCAAGTACTTCTCAGGACACGCCTAAGACTTTGGTGCAGGATAGTGAAAAGACACGATCTTCAGCTTTACATAGCGCTAAAAAGAGAAAATACAGTGACGAATACATGAAGTATGGGTTTTCGTTTATAGGAGATGAGGACTGTGCTAAGCCCCACTGTGTAGTGTGTCGGGAAGTATTATCCAATGGTAGCATGAAACCTTCGTTACTCTTGCGGTATTTACAAACAAAACACCCCAGTTATGAAAACAAGGAACGCAATTTTTTTCAGCGCCTATCGAAACCACAGAATGTGACATCGTACTTGTCGTCAGCTAACAAAGATAACGAAAATGCGGTTGAAGCCTCCTACCGTATTAGTTATCGTATTGCTAAATGTGGTAAACATCATACTATAACTGAGAATTTAATTTCTCCTTGTATAAAAGATGCCGTTCTGTGCATGCTCGGAGAGGAACATGTTCGCAAAATGAACGCCATCCCTCTGTCGAACAATACAATTTCTCGAAGAATGCAGGATATGTCTGACGATGTTGAAGCGACAATAATAAGTAGAATTAAAAATAGTAAATTCTTTGCTATTCAAGTTGACGAAAGCACAGATATTGCTAATTTCGCTGTTTTGCTTGTTATTGTGAGGTATTTGAAAAGCAATGAAGTTGAAGAAATTCTTGTGCTTTGTCATCCTCTGTCAGGGCTTACAAGATGTGAGGATATATTTCATGCTATTGATTCTTATTTCAAAGAAAAGGACATTAATTTGTCTAATTGTTGTGGACTATGCACTGACGGAGCCAAGTCTATGTCAGGTTGCTACTCTGGTCTTCGCGCTCGTGTCACGAAGGTAGCCCCAATATAACCTGGAGCCACTGCTGCATCCACAGGCAAAGCCTTGCATCTAACCGCCTCCCTGGTGAATTAAAAGTCGTTCTTGGTGAAGCTGTGAAAAAGGTTAATTTTATAAAGTCAAAGTCCACAAACTCGAGGCTTTTCAAAGCACTGTGTGAAGAGATGAATAGTCTTCATTCTAACCTGCTCCTTCATACACAAATAAGGTGGCTCTCTCGTGGTAAAGTCCTTACCCGGCTGTTCGAACTTTTTTTGAAGACCATCCTTTCCAACTTACTTCAAAGTTACACAACTGTGATTGGCTTCAGAGTCTTGCATACTTATCGGATATTTTCCTACAAATAAACAAACTAAATTTGGCACTTCAGAATAGCTCGGTAACGATCTTCAATGTTTCAGACAAAATTGAATCTATAATTTAAAAATTAGATTTTTGGAGGTCGTGTATTGAAAAAGGCCAGCCTGAGGTATTTGAAACTCTGCACAATTTCCTATCTGAGAACGAGCTGCACCTCTCCCAGGAAATGAGCGAGAAAATAATTGAACACTTGAAAGGGCTAAAATCATCTTTCGAGAAGTACTTTCCGAAACCTGGAAAAGAGAACTACTGGATTATAAATCTCTTTGAAGAAGAATATTTGCAAGCAGCCACATTATCAATCAACGAAAAAGAGAAATTGATTGAACTTTCGACTGATACTACTTTAATAGCTGAATTCAAAGGAAAAATCCTTATGTTGCCGTCATTTTGGACGGTGGAAAAAAAACACCAACCTAATTTATGTTTGGTTTAATGTGATCAAAGAGAGATAAATGTTTATTATCTTTCTGTGACAGGTTTGACTGGTGATTATCTTCTCCTGTCTTATGTTGTCCTGTCTCAGGCAATTGTCTTATAGTGGCATGTCTTAAGTCTATTTATAGGATCATATTCGGAGTATCTTTATCACCCGTTTGGGCGGAAACGCCTGGTCTTGGTTTGCCTCGATCTGGTCCATGCTCTTTGGGCATGCGCGGGTCTTGGCGGCAAAAGCCGAGAGACTGATTCAGAGAGAGTGTACCTGAGGCTTAGAACGGATGTACCGATCCGTAGATTTCTCTCTGCCAAGTTTTCGATAAAGATTGGAAATTCTGGGAATGACTGTTTTGTCATGAACAAGTGAATAAAACCAGGGGTTAAGTTTTTCTTTAAAATGAATATTTTTTCCGTACAATTTAATCTGCCTGTCCAGCCATATCTTTTGGACAGGTCTTTAAAAATGAGGAAAAGATAGTTTACAGAAAAGATCAACTAAAATATCTGGACTCTTTGTCCACTAACTATAAAGTCAATATATATCTTTCCTGTTGGAATGTTCACAGCTTACACTTTATTCATCTAAGAGGGAGAGTCACTGTGTATGAGGGGCTGTAGTTTCATCATACCCCATAAACTTCCTGAGTATGATTTGAAATACCAGAGTTTATTAAACGAAAGTGTCAGATATACCCAGATGCTTAACACATCACCTGGGATTCCTAGAAGAATGATAATACAGTATGAAATTGCATAAAATCTCAATCTCGCAAAATGCCCAAGCTCCTCCCGTTATCTTTTGACAGCATAAACAAATGGTCGGAGACTTGATGGCTTTATCCTCACTCAGCAGGTTTCCTGTTACCGGCTGGCAACAGGAAATAAAACCTCTGCAATAAAAGGACACCCTGGCCTTTTATATCTGATCACTTATTATATTTATTATTTTCCTACTGTGCTATGGGGTCAGCCTCGCGTGCATTACAGGTGCACTCGCCCCTAATTTTACATGACTCCCACGTTGATGTGACCACACCTCAGGTCCCTATGGCCGATACGCCACTGTACGTTTACATAGTTTTCCTCAATAAAATAATGTGGAGTAACCACATTTCCTTTGGTATGATTTTCTCTTCTTTTCTTTTTTTTAAATATAAATGCTTCAGGCATGTTGAACAGTGTTCATGGAACACGGAGGCTTATTAATATTCTAATGCAATAATATGACAACATAATCATGACAACATACATCAGTTAGATACATTTCAATGTGAGGACTCAACAATGTCTGTTCCCGGCACGTCCTTCACTTTTCCCAATAGCAGTATCTAACTTTGGCAGTGGGATTAAACATATTAAATTCATAAAGCATTCTTACCACAAATTTTCAAGAAATATAAACAAATGACGCTGACTTGCAAAGACGTGGCCTCAGTTTCTTCTGCACTGTCCAGACTGTGAATACTTCTTTATTTAATTTTAAAATTAACACAGCTGATCTCAGCGTATTTTAATGAAAAGTTTTGTTCAACTGGCAATGAATAGTGAAAGCCTTTTGCTAATATTTATTAGCAGTGGCCAATCGAAAGCTTGCGACTACCAGAATTCAAATGTAGTTTTTGAAAAACAAAAATAATTCCAAACAAACTCTGTGTCTGGTAGTCGATTGGCCAGTCTGCTTTAGTTATGCCAATACAAAAAGATGTTTCGTTTTAGATTACATTTTCCTACCGCTCCCCTTTCTCTCCTATACTCTTGTTACCCAAGCGAATTTGAATTACCTCAATGCCTCTTTTCTAAGCTGCCGTCACCACTAACGTTATGAAAAAAACAAGCAGGAACAACAGTCTGTCTGGTCGCGCGTCCGTAGACATTTAGTATTTTCTCAATAACTTGGCTAATACTGGGACTACCATATTATTTAAAACATATTCTTGCTCAGTTGACTCTAAGCTATACTACTATATAATTTTTATGGTCAGTTTCATTATGGTTTAGATTTTCAATTTTGTCACCGGCAATCGTCAAATAAAAATGTTACACAAGACGGTCATCTTCCCCTCTCTCATCTCTCGCTAGCATGTATTTTCAAATAACTACTTGTTTTAGTGACGTCAGTAATACTACCGCGAGGAGGAAATAAAATTGTCTGCGTGTTTGCCTCTGGTGGCTTTGCCACAGTGTGTATATATGCAAGGCACAACGTGTCAAGCGAAGTGGGGTTTTGAGCGGCGGGTGTAAGAATTTGCGTTAATTATAACTGTTGTCTCGTGTTACACTACCAAATTTGTAAGGATTACTACTTATTACCAGCGTTAAAGTCAAAATATTACATTAATTCAGACAGTAGTTTGTCGTTAATTGTAAGTCTTGCCGCAGTCTCTATCAAATCGGGCAAAATGTTAAAAATGTACGTCACAAGGAAAGCGAGGAGGTTTAAACGGCGGGGTCGGTTCTAAGCCTGTCCACGGCACAAAATTCAGCGCTATGCTGGCGTGTGAGAAGATCACAGTCAGACACAATCGGGCGGGTTTATTTATTATCATTTTATGACTAAAATCTTACTAAAATGAGCGATTATTCTCGAAGATTTTACTACACACCTCCCATCCTAAAACATGCATTCATTTGCACGTTATAAACTGCGAGATAACTTAGCTCAATGAAGTCTTACGCGTTTTTCTGATCTTCATCATAAGGATGTCTACTCAAAACGTCTGCACCCACGTTCTGAGGGCCGCGAATATATTCAATCAGAAATGAGTATGGCTGCAATAATAAAGACCATCTCAATAATCTGGAACTTTCATGCTTGGTCTGTGACAGGAATACGAGTGGTGAATGATCCATTTGGACCACAAATGTCCTGCCATATAAATAAATCTGGAATTTTTTTATAGCCCATATCAAAGCTACACATTCCTTGTCACTTGTTGAATAATTTTTTTCCGCCTTGTTCAACTTGCGGCTTGCATAAGCAACTGGGTTCAATTCCCCATCTTGTGAGGAGGACCTTTGCAACAATGTAGCGCCCAGGCCCACATTGCTAGAGTCACTTCTCACGATAAATTCTTGATTCAAGTCAGGCAATTGCAACACTGGCCTGCTTGTGAGTTTTTCTTTTAACTCCTGGTATGCCAATTCACACTGTGCGGACCAATTTATTGTATCAGGTTGACCTTTTCGAGTTAAATCCGTCAGAGGAGCACATATAGAGTTAAAATGTTTAATGTACTTTTGGTAGAAACCACACAACGACACGAAAGATCGCACATCTTTCTTTGTTTGTGGCCTAGGTGCTCTTTTCAATTTTTCCAGATTCTTGGGATCAGGGGTCATGCTACCCTGATGTACAGTATGTCCCAAGAATTCCAACTCTTTACAACCAATACAACATTTTGTTGGCCTAGCGGTTAGGTTAGCCTCTCTGAGTCTATCAAACAGCATATTCAAAGAGGTAACGTGTTCCTCAAATGTTTCCGTAGCAATGAGGATATCGTCCATAAAATTCGAAATACATGGATTTTTCAGGGGATCCAATAATTTTCGCATCATCCTTGAAAACACACTCGGGGCATTTTTCAACCCAAACGGTAACATGTTGAACTCATAATGACCTTCCGAGGTGCTAAATGCTAAATAAGGTCGAACCTTAGGCTTTACTGGAATTTGGAAATAATCCCTTCTTGTAACAAATAATCTATCTCCTCTTTCAAAGCTTTTTCCTTAGCGAAAGGAATAGAATAGGGCCTCATACAGATAGGTGCTGGGTCTAGTAGTTTCATATCATATTCCAACAAATTTGTGTGCCCCGGTTTATTCGTTAACACATCTGTATGTTTCTCAAGGACCTGTTGAACCTTCTCCTTCTGTCCTTTTGTCTGGTGATTACTGATCTTCATCTGTGCAAACGTTTCACTGGTTTTCAGTGGATATTCGAATGAGGAGAGAGGGTCATTTTTCATTTCGGTTGCAATAGACAAGGCCAATAGGTGTGTTCCTTCCTGGATTTGTCTGTCCAGATATTTCTTCAAAAGGTTCACATGATAGACTTTTTCCTTTCCCTTTTTGTCTATCTTATAATTTGTTCTGGATACCAGTGACGATCGGGAAAAGACCGATTGACTTCTGGAAAGACAGATGACACTGGGAAAAACTAGAAACCGGCTGACCGGGTTAGCAACCCGTAAGCTGTATTCAATTGCTACATAACCCAAAAACGATAGATGCCCCCAGGATTCACCGAAAGGGGGGAAGAATGATGAATCCACAGGCGCCTCATTGGAATCGACCAGACCCGTTACACGGACTTCGAGCTCTGAACAACGGCTGGAGTTTCCATTTGCCTGTGGTAGGGAATTCTCTACTCAGAGAGGAATGAAAATCCACAGAACGAAAAAGGGGTGTGGGAGGTCATCAGGAGGAGATCAACAGCGCTCTGTCTCGACGTATAAGACGTTAGAAGAACGCAGCCAGGAGTCAATCCACAGTGCTGAGTACATTCAAGTTGATCTGCCTGATGATGATCTCACACACTTCTTGGACGGGAAGAGAGATGCAATCAAGTTTCCACCTGCCAGTGCAAAAGGGCTTTGGGAACAGCTGGACGAAGCCTTGGCAAAAGAGTTGGATAAGAACCTGAAGCAGATAACTTTGGAGAAGAAGCTGGAAATCTTCGGCGACATAATACAAGGTATATCTGCACTGTCGCAAAGTGTTCTTAGTGAGGGAGGCAAGTGAAAGTAACCCACCACGGAAAAGTAGAAGACAAATTAAAATAGAAGAAATCAGAAAACAGAAGAAGCATGCCCGAAAACTGTTCACGAACGCAGTTGCCACAGAGAAAGAATTGTTACGACCTGAAAGGCCAACATAATGCCCATTGTAGAGCAGAAAGGTTGTGCAGGAAGAGAAGGAAGACTCGAAGGGATAGGGAAAGATTCTTCAGGGAGCCCTTCAAGTTTGCCAAAGAACTGTTTGAGCAGCCACGGTCGGGTACGCTAAACATCAGGAAAGAAGACCCGGAAGAACACCTTAGAATGACATATTCAGATGGTCGCAAATATGAGCCGCTCAGCAGCATGGCAGGCCTTAAATGGCCGAGTAAGCCAGGAGCTGAATTTAACACCAAGCCCCCAACGGTGCAAGAGGTAGAAAGCATTGTCCAGAAAGCTCGGTGCAAGTCAGCTCCAGGTCCTAATGGTGTTCCATATGTGGTGTATAAGAGATGCCCTGAGGTGCTCAAACGACTGCTCCGTTTACTGAAGAATGCGTGGAAAACACAGCTTGTAAGCAAGGAATGGAGAAAGGCGAACGGAGTCTACATCCCGAAGGAGCAAAACTCCACAGACATCAGTCAGTTCAGGCCAATCTCACTACTCAATGTGGAAGGGAAGATATTCTTCTCAGTGATGGCGAAAAGACTCACTACATACCTCCTGGCAAATGGGTACATTGACACTACCCTTCAGAAAGGAGGTATCCCAGGTACACCAGGATGTCTAGAGCATGCCACAATGATCTGGGAAGCAATCCAAAAGGCAATATCTGACAGAACAAACCTCCATGTAATCTGGTTGGATCTAGTGAATGCTTATGGCTCCGTTCCACACCAGATGTTGTGGCAGGCCCTAGAAATGTATCATGTTCCAAAAGAGATTGCAGCAATGCTGAAGCTGTATTTCGCAGGGTTTGCTGTCAGATTTTCAACCAGAGAGTACACAACGAAGTGGATTGGCCTTGAAGTTGGAATTGCAATGGGATGTACCATCTCTCCGATACTATTCGTGATGGCTATGCAGGTAATCCTCAATGCGGCTGAAGGAATGGCTATAGGCCAAAAGCTCGATGGAATGTGTCACATGCCACCGCTCAAAGCTTCATGGATGACACAACAATTCTGACATCAGATGAACATCAGGCCCGGAGGATGTTAGCACGCCTGGATGAACTAGTCAGCTGGTGCAGAATGAGCTTCAACCCCAAGAAGTCGAGAAGCCTATCAGTCAGGAAAGGGAAGATAGCAGAGGTCATATTCACGGTTTCCAACCAAAGAATCCCTACTGTCATTGAGGAACCTGTTAAAAGTCCCTGCAGGGTGTACGATGCCTCATTAAAAGACTCAAAGGCAGTGCAACAGACAATAGAAATGGCAGAAAGAGGGCTACAGATCATAGACCAAAGCAGACTCCTGGAAAAGTTCAAACTGTGGTGCCTCCAGTTCATGTTGATACCGAAGTTGCTGTGGCCACTGCTTATATATGAAATATGCACAAGTACAGTGGAAGCCATAGAGCAGAAGGTCAACAAGTTCATGAGAAAATGGCTAGGGGTACCACCAGGTCTGTCAGATGTAGCACTGTACTGCAAAAAGTCAAAACTTCTGCTTCCTTTCAAGTCAGTTGTTGAAGAGTACAAAGTTGGAAAGGCAAGGCTTGCAATGATGTTACGCGAGTCAGCTGATGACGTGGTTAAGTCCATTCAGCCCACACTGAAAATGGAAAGGAAGTGGAGAGTGGAAGAAGCTGTTGATGCTGCTCAAGAGTCACTCAAACTGAGGGAGGTAATCGGAAACACACAAACGAATAGACGGGGATTTGGTCATGGAGACATCCGCTGCTGGTCCAATGCATCAAGCCGGGAGCGAAGAGACATGGTAGTTCAGGAGATACGAGGAGCTGAGAATGATAAGAGGTTGCAAAAAGCAGTGCAGCAGGTCCAACAAGGCCAATGGACTACATGGGAAGGAGCCCTGCAGAAGTCCTTGACGTGGAATGATATATGGCATATGGCACCTGTAGTGAAATTGACAGAGATACAACGGTAAAATTCCTCCAAGGATAACATTTAAGGATAAAACATAATGCGTAGGCTGCTGATGTACATGATCGCCTAGACCGCGGGTCATCACCCTCCATAAATTTGACTTGCTAGACCGGAGGGGAACGGAGGATCAAAAAGGAAAAAAATATGACTGGAAAGGCTAAAGAGACGCAATTGGGGGGGGGGGGGGGGGGGGGAAATGGATGAAAGTAAAAAAAATTCAAGTCCCCCAAATTGACACGAGGTACGGAATTGGACGTTTTGCGATACCAAGCGCTTGATTTGAATTTGAGCGGAAGAACGCAGATGTCTGAAAAAAATTACAAAAATTAAAAAGTAAATTTTTCTTAATATTAATGTTAGGAATATAAAAATTAGCTGGCCAGATGGCCTATTCTGAGCAGTGAACGAATATGGTCTTAATTTTACAGACGGATAGATAATATTGAAAATAATGACAAAAGACAGTGTAGTTCACATCATCGACAGACTGAATTGAATCTAAAAAGTGTGGTTATTTGCACACAAAAACACGACCTTGGACACAGATGTTCAAATTTACTTGGCATAGAAGTGAAGGGACATTGGTGGTAGCTGTGTCTAAATATAACTTTTTACAACAAAAATTTGAAGGGGAGAGAACGGTTGGGTCAAAAATCGAACACAATTTTGTAGAAACACAAGTAGAGACGGACAGACTAACAGATAACCATCCATACGTGACTGAAGCTTGACTGAAATGACTTTAGTGAGGAAATTTGAAATTAAAAATAAACCTCGGCAGTGATTGGCCACAGACAATCATATCATTAGCGCTCAGAGCGCATTTGGGGTCATTCTTCAATAATTGTTCAGTGTTAGACACAGATTTTAAAGTGTGGTGTTTTCCCATATGAAAGACAGTGAGTTAAATTTAGGGACGCCATCCTATAGCCAGCAGCTCAGCTGAGTTTTGCTAGCACTTCTGTGTTAATTATTCATAATCTGGTAAGATTGAAATTATTTCTTTATATATTTTGAATATTGTTTCATGTTCGAGTGATTTGATACTGCCATATCATAATCTAGCCTTACAAACAAGTAGGGATTTTGCTCTAGACCCCCCGCCCAAGTCAGGGTCTAGGGACTAACAATGTACCTAAACACCAGCAAGGATTATGCAAGACCGATCAAGAGTTGAGAATAAGGAAACATATTACCTATCCTCTTTTAGGGTAGAAAACTAATAATTATTTTTCAGAATCTATAGTCTGGGAGGATCTATCGGATGTAAACCCACCATGGTAACTGTGCTGTTTGGTCAGAGAGATCTGACCTGTCTGTATAATGTGGTTGTTGTGTCAGTGTGGTGTCCAGACGTGGGTAGAGAATAGATTTTGACACATGGCCCATACTTTGATTGCAGAGCTGCGAGTTTCTGTCGTCAACGAAGCAGTATCTATTCGGGTGGTGATTTACACAAGTGTATCTGTGCAGTCCTTGTGACAGAGACCACCATTATTGCCCGCCAGCACGGAGAGGTGGGACCACCTGATTTCAGCACCAGAGCTACAAATACCAGATGAGTGAGCCTCTGGTCTGCTGGATATTCACCAACCCCATTTAGTTGCAGATACCCCATAAAAATTCCCACCATTTTCTGGACACTGTGTAGTCAATATAGACAGGTGTGATGAGACCACCCCAACAGCACAGACAATAAATATCCTCCCTAGTAGCTGACTACCAGAACATTTTAATAAAACTAACTATTCTAGTACTTAAATATGTACACTTTTGCATTTATTATGTAACATTCCATGCATAATTTTTATAAATTTTAAATCCTTCTTTTAAAACAAGTTCTGGTCAAAATAAAACTTGATCCAGAACAAATAAATGTAATATAATTATATCAAAAACTTTACACACGTGAGTTAGTTCAGTGTATTTTAACACTTGTTAATCTTATTAGTCTTGTTAAATATCTATGGGTATATTTATAACTATCACACCACAGTACACATCATAACCCTAGACACTTTACGCAGCTACATTCATTAAAAAAAAAATTAAGTGTGAGGTCGTAGTGGTAGCAAGAAAGGCCTTCTGACAATTCTCAATTACATTTTATCTCAGGAGCCTTCACAGCTGGCCTCATACAATTTACATGTAGTACCATCATCATCATACAATACCATCAATACCACTACATATATTGGGGTCTTGTCCAGGGATAATTAGCCCAACAGTAATATTAAGATCTCCTGGTGGGAGAAATAAAAGTAGGGAAATAAATTGTAAAATTTCCTTTAAAATTAAAAGTGTCCCTGCAGATAAAAGTTGGTGAATCTTCACAGCCAGTAATAATTAATTAGTTAACTGGTTAGTTAGAATTAGTTAGACTATAGTAATTAGAAGTACTTAGCTTGTATATTATTATATTGTCTGAAAAGTATGGCTGAGCTAGCAAAGTTTAGATCAGCTGCTGTGCTCACTGCGAAGGAGATGGGGATGGATGGTCAAATTTTAATTCAATACGTAACGACTGAATGTGATAAATATATTGAAAGGGAAGATAGAAAGGTAGCTGAAGAGAAGAGGTTACAAATTGAGGCTGATAGAGAAATTAAGAGGCTGCAGATTGAGGCAGAAGAAAAACGACAGCAAAGGGAGGCAGAAGATAAAAAGGCCGAAAGGGAGGCAGAAGAAAAAAGGTTGACTGCCGAAAGGGAGGCAGAAGATAGAAGGTTGCAGAGGGAGCACGAATTACGACTAAGGGAGCTGGAATTACAAGGCCCGGCCCCTGAAAATGGTGCCAGCCCTTTTGCCTCAGATGCTACGCCCAGTATGGGAGCCTCAAACTCAGCTATGGGGTTTCATTTAGACCATTTTGTTGAGAAAGACGATGACATAGAGGGGTACCTGGGACGTTTTGAGTTATTAGCTACTACATATGGGTTAGAGAGAGAGAGGTGGAGTTTAAAGCTATCACAGGGATTGAGGGGTGCTTCTTATGAAGTATTTGCCAAAATGAACAGGGAAGACCAAGACAATTATGACATGTTAAAGCAGGCTTTGTTATTAAGGTACGAGAAGAATGGTGAATTTTATCGTAAGAAATTTAGAAATGCCAAACTGTTGTCTGGGGAGACATACCACCAATTCTCTGCCAGACTAGAAACCTATTTGGAGAAATGGACGGCTCTGGGGAAGACCCAAGATCTTAAAGAAATGATCATGATTGAGCAATTGAGAGAGTCCATGGCTCCAGACATGAGAAAATTTCTCATGGAACAAGGTGCAGAGAAGTTGGGGGAAATTTTAAATGTTGCTGAGAGGTATCAGGCAGCTCAGGCAGAGGTAAGTGGTGCTAAGAAGAAGCACATAGACAATTTTAAAGCTCCACAGCAATTTAATAAATTTGATAATAGAGAGCAGGGAAATAAAGGTAGGACAAACTTTGAGCGGCCAAGAAATGACTATCGCGACAGAAACTCACAGTTCAATGACCAAAAGTTCAATGAAAGAAAACCGTTGAACCAAGGAAAAAGATGGTGTAAATGGTGCAAGAAGGATAACCATAACACCGAATTTTGTAGAAGGAAACCTTCAAACATTGCTGCAATGAAGTCGGGGACGCAAAGATTAAAGGTTAATCCTAAGGGACAACAGGAACCTTATCACCCCCCAGTTTGTGAGGATGTTATTTGTAATGGGGTCACCATAAGGTGCCTTTATGATACAGGTTTGGATTATGATTCAGTTGTGAAGTCTAGCCTAGTGGACCCAAGTCAGTATACCACAGAAACAGTGGAAATACAAGGGGCGACTAAGGACATACCACTCATGACACTTCCCATCGCAAGGATAACGGTGAAAACTCGCTATGTGGAAGGAGAAATCAGAGCAGCAGTGATAGATGAACCAATCTACCCTCTGATATTGGGGTGTAGATACGTCTTCTTGGGGAATCCCGAGAAACCTGTGATCATGGCGACAGTGCAGACCAGGTCACAGAAGAAGGAGGAAGAAGGTGAACCTATAAATGCTCATCCAGAGGAGATGAGGAAGGCGCAGGCTGAGGATAGGACACTCAAGCCCTGTTTTAAAAAATTGCCCAAATGCCACACACCTCCGAGCAAGGGGGAATATTTCATGAAGAACAAACTATTATACAGGAAGACAGGAACTAGATCCACTGGTCACGGACAGTTAGTTCTTCCCAAGAGATATAGGGCAAATTTGATAAGGAGCTTACATGTTGGAAAAGATGGTGACCATGAGAAAGTCGGTACCATCTGCCAAAAGATTGCTCTAAAATACTATTGGCCCGACGTAAATGTCGATGTTGAAAACTTTGTAGAAGCATGTGGCGTATTTCATGAGGGAACACCCACAAAGGGAAAATATGTGCAGGACCTAGAACCGCCACGGGGCAACTTTAGGCCTGAAAGGAAAACTAATTATACTCGGGTAGACAAAGTGGAATGGGAGCCCCCTTTTCACACCCAGTCTTCACTTGAATGGATTAACATGGCCGCTATGCGAAGAGTACAAAGAAGAAATTTAACCCAGGATAGGATGACAATCCCTCGGTCAGACTTATATAAACTGGAGGAACAGACAAGAGAGCGAAGATCTCTCATAAACAATCTTAAGTGGGGAGACAAACCCCAGAGAAAAATTGGTAGTGGTCGATTTGTGAGTGATGATTCTAGGAAGAAAAGTCCTCATTATAAAGCTTCTAATGGACGGGACCAGATGAGTTCCATGAAAAATAAGTATGATAAATTAAAGATCCAGATGTAACTCTATTAAGGACCTGGACAGATGAGAAGGCGGAAGAGACTGTTACCTCATCTTATCAATATGTGAACGAACTGACCACTCGTTTGAAAGCTGGATGGAAACTGGCAAATGATAATTTGAAACAAGCCAGGAAGAAACATGCAGCATATTTTAATAGGAAGGCAAAGGACAGGGAACTGGCAGTCGGAGAGAAGGTGCTGCTTCTACTACCCGGAAGCCAGAATAAATTACAAATTGGTTGGCAAGGTCCATATACGGTTCTAGAGAAGGTGTCTAGAACAAACTATAAAATTGACAAAAAGGGGAAGGAAAAAGTTTATCATGTAAACCTGTTAAAGAAGTATCTGGACAGACCACTCCAGGAAAGCACCCCCTTATTGACCTTGGCTATTGCAACCCAGATGCAAAAAGAACCACTCACCTCACATGAATACCCATTACATCCTTGTGAAACAGCAGCACAGGTAAAAGTCAGTAAGCACCTGACTAAAAACCAGAGGGAGAGAGTTCAACAAGTTCTGGAGGAACATACAGATGTATTAACAGATAAACCAGGCCATACAAATTTGCTACAGTATGACATGAAACTGGTAGACTCAAACCCAATCTGTATGAGAGCCTATTCTATTCCGTTCGCGAAGGAGAAGGCATTAAAGGAAGAAATAGATTATTTATTGAAGGAGGGGATTATTTCGCACAGTGAATCATCTTTTAGTTCTAGTGTCGTTTTGTTGAGGAAACCGTCTGGGGAACACAGACTGTGCATAGATTACAGGAAACTGAATGCTGTCACAGAAGGACAAGTGGATCCATTACCAGACACAAAACAGCTATTTGCCAGACTGAACAAGGCAAAATACTTTTCAAAAGTGGATCTTAGTAAAGGCTATTACCAGATCCCAGTGAAGCCTGAAGTGAGACCTTATTTGGCTTTTAGCACTTCGGATGGACATTATGAATTCAATATGCTACCATTCGGACTGAAAAATGCTCCGAGTGTGTTTTCAAGGATGATGCGAAAATTGTTGGATCCCCTGAATAACCCATGTATCACGAATTTCATGGATGATATTCTCGTCGCCACAGAGACATTTGAAGAACACATTGAAGCTCTGGAGATGTTGTTTGATAGACTTCGGGAGGCGAACTTAACTGCTAGGCCAACAAAATGTTGTATTGGATGCAAAGAGTTGGAATTCTTGGGGCACACTGTATATCAGGGTAATATGACCCCTGATCCTAAGAACTTGGAAAAACTGCAGAGAGCACCTAGGCCGCAAACCAAAAAGGACGTGCGATCATTCGTGTCGTTATGCGGATTTTATCAGAAATACATCAAAAATTTTAACGCTATTTGTGCTCCTCTGACTGATCTGACTCGCAAGGGACTTCCAGATAAAATTATTTGGACTGCACAATGTGAATTAGCGTTCCAAGAGTTAAAGGAAAAACTCACTAGCAAGCCTATTCTCAAACTGCCTGATTTGACACAGGACTTTGTCTTAAGAACCGATGCAAGTAATGTAGGACTAGGAGGGGCTTTGTTGCAAAGATCATCTTCACCTGATGGGGAACTGAAACCAGTCGCTTATGCAAGCCGCAAATTGAATAAGGCGGAACAAGGATACTCCACAAGCGAAAAAGAATGTTTAGCATTAATCTGGGCAATAAAGAAGTTTCAAATCTATCTGTATGGTAGGACATTTGTGGTGGAGACGGATCATCAGCCTCTCGTGTTCTTGTCTCAGGCTAAGCATGAAAACGCAAGATTGCTGAGGTGGTCTTTATTGCTTCAACCTTATCAGTTTAGTATCCAATATATCCCAGGCAAATTGAATGTCGGTGCAGATTTCCTCAGTCGGCACCCCTGTGATCAAAATTAGAGTAATGGCAGACGTGAGGAGTAATTTTACCTATGTGTATCGCTGGTTTTGGAACTTGCCATAGGCATGTTTTCAGGTGGGGAGATGTGTAGTGAAATTGACAGAGATACAACGGTAAAATTCCTCCAAGGATAACATTTAAGGATAAAAACATAATGCGTAGGCTGCTGATGTACATGATCGCCTAGACCGCGGGTCATCACCCTCCATAAATTTGACTTGCTAGACCGGAGGGGAACGGAGGATCAAAAAGGAAAAAAATATGACTGGAAAGGCTAAAGAGACGCAATTGGGGGGGGGGG
The DNA here is from genome assembly GCA_024509875.1 of Oreohelix idahoensis. Lineage (NCBI taxonomy): Eukaryota > Metazoa > Mollusca > Gastropoda > Stylommatophora > Oreohelicidae > Oreohelix > Oreohelix idahoensis. The sequence continues at coordinate 28,792 of JAMPIV010009423.1, read as the reverse complement.
GGGGGGGGAGTGGATGAAAGTAAAAAAATTCAAGTCCCCCAAATTGACACGAGGTACGGAATTGGACGTTTTGCGATACCAAGCGCTTGATTTGAATTTGAGCGGAAGAACGCAGATGTCTGAAAAAAATTACAAAAATTAAAAAGTAAATTTTTCTTAATATTAATGTTAGGAATATAAAAATTAGCTGGCCAGATGGCCTATTCTGAGCAGTGAACGAATATGGTCTTAATTTTACAGACGGATAGATAATATTGAAAATAATGACAAAAGACAGTGTAGTTCACATCATCGACAGACTGAATTGAATCTAAAAAGTGTGGTTATTTGCACACAAAAACACGACCTTGGACACAGATGTTCAAATTTACTTGGCATAGAAGTGAAGGGACATTGGTGGTAGCTGTGTCTAAATATAACTTTTTACAACAAAAATTTGAAGGGGAGAGAACGGTTGGGTCAAAAATCGAGCACAATTTTGTAGAAACACAAGTAGAGACGGACAGACTAACAGATAACCATCCATACGTGACTGAAGCTTGACTGAAATGACTTTAGTGAGGAAATTTGAAATTAAAAATAAACCTCGGCAGTGATTGGCCACAGACAATCATATCATTAGCGCTCAGAGCGCATTTGGGGTCATTCTTCAATAATTGTTCAGTGTTAGACACAGATTTTAAAGTGTGGTGTTTTCCCATATGAAAGACAGTGAGTTAAATTTAGGGACGCCATCCTATAGCCAGCAGCTCAGCTGAGTTTTGCTAGCACTTCTGTGTTAATTATTCATAATCTGGTAAGATTGAAATTATTTCTTTATATATTTTGAATATTGTTTCATGTTCGAGTGATTTGATACTGCCATATCATAATCTAGCCTTACAAACAAGTAGGGATTTTGCTCTAGACCCCCCGCCCAAGTCAGGGTCTAGGGACTAACAATGTACCTAAACACCAGCAAGGATTATGCAAGACAGATCAAGAGTTGAGAATAAGGAAACATATTACCTATCCTCTTTTAGGGTAGAAAACTAATAATTATTTTTCAGAATCTATAGTCTGGGAGGATCTATCGGATGTAAACCCACCATGGTAACTGTGCTGTTTGGTCAGAGAGATCTGACCTGTCTGTATAATGTGGTTGTTGTGTCAGTGTGGTGTCCAGACGTGGGTAGAGAATAGATTTTGACACATGGCCCATACTTTGATTGCAGAGCTGCGAGTTTCTGTCGTCAACGAAGAAGTATCTATTCGGGTGGTGATTTACACAAGTGTATCTGTGCAGTCCTTGTGACAGAGACCACCATTATTGCCCGCCAGCACGGAGAGGTGGGACCGCCTGATTTCAGCACCAGAGCTACAAATACCAGATGAGTGAGCCTCTGGTCTGCTGGATATTCACCAACCCCATTTAGTTGCAGATACCCCATAAAAATTCCCACCATTTTCTGGACACTGTGTAGTCAATATAGACAGGTGTGATGAGACCACCCCAACAGCACAGACAATAAATATCCTCCCTAGTAGCTGACTACCAGAACATTTTAATAAAACTAACTATTCTAGTACTTAAATATGTTCACTTTTGCATTTATTATGTAACATTCCATGCATAATTTTTATAAATTTTAAATCCTTCTTTTAAAACAAGTTCTGGTCAAAATAAAACTTGATCCAGAACAAATAAATGTAATATAATTATATCAAAAACTTTACACACGTGAGTTAGTTCAGTGTATTGTAACACTTGTTAATCTTATTAGTCTTGTTAAATATCTATGGGTATATTTATAACTATCACACCACAGTACACATCATAACCCTAGACACTTTACGCAGCTACATTCATTAAAAAAAAAATTAAGTGTGAGGTCGTAGTGGTAGCAAGAAAGGCCTTCTGACAATTCTCAATTACATTTTATCTCAGGAGCCTTCACAGCTGGCCTCATACAATTTACATGTAGTACCATCATCATCATACAATACCATCAATACCACTACAGCACCTCTTAGGCTCAGCTTCGTTGTCAGATCACTGTATGACCTGCTGCCGTCGGCCACCAACCTTGTGAAATGGGAAAAATCGAATGATGAGCAGTGCCCCCTGTGCCAGGGGAGGCAGACACTTGAACATTTGCTCTCAGTGTGTAAGGTGTCATTAGGGCAAGGGCGATACACTTGGTGCCATAACAAAGTGCTAAATGAGCTTGCTGCGACAATAGATCTGGCAAGGATGAAGGCGAATAGCACACCCAGGCCGAGCACCGCAAATACATACTTTCTGAGGGCAGGAAAGTCAACACACCCCAAACCGAGTAAACCTGGTAGCAGTTTACCATCTCTTCTTGACTGTGCAAACGATTGGGAGATGGCGGTAGACCTACCTGGACGAGGGGCATATCCAGAGAGTATCCGAAAATCGCGGAGACGGCCGGATATAGTGCTTCATTCTTCAGCAACGCTTAAGGTCATACTGATTGAACTGACCATGCCATTTGAATCCAGATTAGACGAGCAACATTCGTTCAAAGCGGCCAAGCATAATGATCTGGCCGCGGAGCTGAGACACGATGGGTTCACTGCAAGGGTCATGGCTGTTGAAGTGGGTGCAAGTGGGCTTGTGGCTGCATCAGTGTATGATCTATTGAAACTGTTGGGGCTGAGGGGACAGTCGAGAATAAGGGCACTGAAGAGGCTTAGTGAAACTGCCGAAAAGGCATCAGGCTGGCTGTGGAACAACCGCAATGGGCAGTGGAGATCGTGACAATAAACGCTGCGGTACAGAAAACACCAGGAATTTTTCTAAGTCCACAATGCGCTGCGTTTTGTGGTGTACTAGTGAACGGGCTGTGATGCAGGGGCGACAGGCGGTGTATACTATAAGGGGTGTCAGTATCAAAAGTCCAGTGGGGAACGCGCAGTGGCTAAGCTCGTTGACCTCGCGATGGTGTCTCAGTGTGTGCGACGGAACGAACGGAATAATTTGTCTTCTCTTTGTTACTTTCACAATTGCCTCCACGGCTGGCGGAGTTGTGGATTTTAAAGTTGCTACCGTAAGTGAAATGGGTTCATTTTCGATACAAGACAACAGGAAGTTGAGACGCTTGGGAGTCATGACCCAAGTGGGCCCGCCCCCCTTAGAGTGTAAAGGAGTATATGGGGCCGAAACGCTTGTCGGACGGGGGGACTGCTTCTAATGATCAGATTGCTTCCTGTTGTATCGCTCTGTAAAGAGTTTCCTATCATCTTATACTACAGCTCCAAGCTTTTAACACAGGTGCAGATTTACAGAGGTCAGAATTTAAAAGTTTATGTACTTTTGCATACAATTTTTGCACTTTTAGTTTCACACAAGGAAATTCTAGCTTCAAACTATCCCTAGCAAATCTGCTATCTCTTAATCCTGGCTTATTCCTCTGTTGACAGCTGTTGACAGCTCGGTGTCTTATTATTAAAAAAGTTAATTTCGCTAGTCTTTCGTTAAAACCAATCAAAGTTTACTACGTCTTATTTTAGTATATTTGCATATAGGCATCGTTATCATTGTTGACACTGTCATTTATCGTAGTGTATCTAATTATTGTTGACAATAATGGATATAATTATATAATTTGACTTGCCCTAATTCCTTCATCTGCTTATATTCAGGACAGACGTAAATGTTGTCAATTTTACAGTTAACTCCTTCAAGGTAATTGCTTGTTATCTAAACGGATCTAGACAACCAAGCTGACCAGAGACCATTACATAATCTGAATTTCTGTGTTACACAATTTAACTGCTGATAACAACCCGTCTTTTGTCTGACAATGTTGTTTTTAATCCCCGACCTTATCGTTCAACGCCTGGTTACGCGCGCATTCTACATTTTAAAAAATAAGCAGGACAGGAGTGGCAAGCTCGCGTTATCTTAGAGGAATGTACCTCCTGGAAACAAGTAATTACCGGCAAAATTACTTACTTAGAGGAGTCTAGCAAAAGATGGACAGAAGCAATGAATAGACTGAATGATTTTATGTGAGAATATTACGTTTGTATATAAACAATAAAAACTACAATTAGTGATTTCATATATATATATATATATATATATATATATATATATATATATTATATATATATATATATATATATATACATACATACATATATACATATACATATATACATATAATAATAATAATAATAAATTCTTTAAGCGCCAAACACGGCGCATAAGGCAGAAACCAGTGCTCTCCAGGTTGTTCGTTGTGACGCCACTCCTCTTAGCTCTTGCACATTATTTAAGCCCAACGTTCTTCCTTCTCTTATTATTGTTCTTCTGAGTGTTTCTTTTGGTCTTCCTTTTTTCCGCTTACCCTCAGGAACCCAAGTGAGCGCCTGTAGTGGTATTCTGTTGTTTTGCATTCGTAGGACATGACCGATATATGACCATCGTCTTTTCCTTATATAGTCGGAGACATATTTCTGCCTAGAGTCTTCTCTTATTTGTCGATTAGTCTTGAATTCTTTCCAACTGATGTTCATGAGTTTTCTAAGACATTTGTTCTCGAATGTATTCAGCTTGTTCTCCAATGATTTTGTTATTTTCCAACTCTCACAGCCGTATGTTAACACTGAGATAACATTTGAATTAAACAGACGAAGCTTGGTATGTATATTCAATGATCGTAATTTCCAAATGTTAGATAATCTATTGAAGGCGCTAGCTGCCAAAGCAATTCTAGTATGGATTTCTCTTGTTGTGTCACCATCCTGAGTCATTTTACTGCCTAAATAATTGAAACTTTCAACTTTCTGTAGTTTTTCCCCGTTCAAGATGATATCAAAGGTCTCGTTAGAAAAGTTCATAGCTTTAGTTTTAGAGGCATTTATTTGGAGACCAATTTTAACCGAGAGATGACACAAATTATTTATTGCTTCTTGGGATTGTCTTGGTGTTGAACTTAAGAATGCTACATCATCTGCGAAATCCAGGTCCCCCAGGAATTTTCCATTTGTCCATTTTATACCCAATTGTTCATTGTGGGTATAGTTTCTCATAACCCAATCAATAGCTATTCCAAAAAGTAGTGGTGACATAATACAGCCTTGTTTCACCCCTGTTTCTACTGTAAACCATTCTGTATTCCCTTTATTTGTTCTAACACAACATCTTGCATTGTCATATAGCGCTTTGATTATATTCACATATTTTGTTGGAAAACCATAGATTGTAAGTATCTTCCACAATGATGGGCGGTGTAGACTATCAAAGGCTTTTTGAAAATCGACGAAGGTGATAATAAGTGGCGATTGCCTTTCCACTGATTCTTCTATAATTGTTCTTAGTGTGAATATTTGATCAATACATGATCGTTTCGGCCTGAAACCCGCTTGTTCTTCTCTGATCTTTTCGTCAGCATGCAATTTAAGTCTTTCTAACATCATGCAACATAATAATTTTCCAGGTACTGATAATAGAGATATACCACGCCAGTTATTACAGTCTGATAGATCACCTTTCTTCGGTAACTTTACAATAATACTGTCTTTCCATTGTTGTGGTGGTTGTTCTTCTCTCCATACTTCATTTATAATATCTAAAATTCTCAAGAGGTTGTTGTCATTAACTGCTTTAATCATTTCCCCTGAAATTTCGTCAACTCCAGCAGCTTTAAAATTTTTTAATCTTTTAACGGCTTGTTTGATCTCGTCCAGCGTGAATTCATCGCAAGTTATTGGCAAAGTGGTTGTGGATGTTTCATTATTAAAATCAGGTGTTACTGTTGGTGGTGGTCTGTTTAGCACCTCCATGAAGTGCTCAGCCCATCTCTTCATTTGTTCTTTTTCTGTTGGTATTGAATTCCCTAATTTACCTTTAACAGGTGTTTCCATAGCAGTAGGCTGGTGACATAGTTGTTTTGTAATTTGATAAAGGCACCTACTATTACCAGTTCTTGCAGCATTTTCAGCTTCTACGGCCAGTTCATTGATGAAATGTCTTTTATCTCTTCGAGTTTTTGTCTTCACTTCTTTATTTAACAAGTTATAAGTTAGTTTGCAAGATTCAACTGCATTATGTGTACTTGCCGCTAGTAGTTTAAGTTTTGCTGTTTTCCTTTCTTGTATTTTATCCCAAGTATCTTCTCTCATCCATTTTTTCTTTTTATGTACTAGGTATCCGGTGGTCGCTACAGCTGCTTCTGTCATTGCTGTTCTCAGTTGTTCCCATTTAGTATCGATTGTCTTGGTGGTGATATCGTTGTCAATTTTGCCTAAAGCATCGAAATAGTTGTTCATTTTGACATTA